>JAJPUD010013891.1:28348-42533 GCA_023553655.1 Myrmecobius fasciatus | reverse complement strand
ATAAGAAAATATGAAATATCTCCTAGGAAAAACAACTAACTTGTAAAACAGATCAAGGAGAGAGATTATTGGACTCCCTGAAAGCCATAATGAAAAAAAGAACCTAGATGCTATCTTCCAGGAAATCATGAAAGAAAACTGCCCTGATGTTTTAGAATCAGAAGTGAAGATTGCCATCAAAAGAATTCACTGATCACCTCCTGAAAGAGACCCCAAAATTAAAACCCCAATGAATACTGTGGCCAAATTTCAGGACTATCACACCATTGAAAAGATACTGCAAGCAGCTAGAAAGAAACAATTCAAATACCAAAGAACTGTAATTAGAATCACACAAGATCTGTCAGCTTCCACATTAAAGGATCAAAGGGCCTGGAATCAGATATTCCAAGAGTTATTGAAGTGTGTATGGTTTCTGCACTCAATGGCCTCAGACTACTGTGATGTGATTTTTGTTTTTTGTTTTTTGGGGTTTTTTTGATTCTTACATTTTTTAATACATGTGCAGTTTTTCTGGCCTTTTTCCTTATTATATGAGGCTATGAACTAGCTTTTTTTATTTAATTCACTGTGGTTGCCTTTCTCCTCATCTACCTTTATGATTTGTAACTACTAATTAATTTTTTACTAACCATAAACAGTCTGTTAAGATTGTGTATAAACTAATGTGAGACATATTCTGAATTTAAGGCATTTGTAATGTATATAAACTACATTCTACTTTGTAGATTTTATTTTGGATATTCAGAGATCTTTTCTTGGCTTACTTCAACTTGATTCCCTGTCTTCCAATGTGTTCCAAAAGAATTAGGCTTTGACTTTTTTCATCTTTTTTGTTACTACTAATATATCCCTTAAATCATTTAATAAATAAGAAATAATCAAGTGCCTACTATGTGCCAGGCACTATACTAGGCACTGGGGATACAAATATAATGAATGCAACAAACCCACTTCACAGCCAGCATATAGTATAACAAGGAAAGAATAAACAGATATAGCATACATACAAAATAAATATAAAGGGAATATATATATATATATATATATATATATATATATAAATTAAAAGTAGCCAAATATAAGGTTGAAATCACTAGCAATTGGAAGGATCAAGACTTTCTTCAGTTTTCATATAGGAAATATTATTGAATCTTAAAGAAAGAGATGAAATCTCTGAGGCAGAGCCAAAGATAAAGTTCATTCCAAAAAGAGAATGGAAAGAAGAGATTGAATGCTCTAAGTGTGAATTAGAGAAATGTGTGGCTCAATAATAAAATTCAGAAAGAGGGTGGGGCAATTAATAATGAATTTGGAAAGACAGATTAAGTCAAGATTGTAAAAAACTTTAATTGCTAAACAAAAATGTTTTTATTATCCCAAAGGCAATAAGGAGTCAGTGTGGGGAAGTTTATTGAATGAAATCACTCTAATCTTATATAATCAATCATTTAACGCATAATTATTAAACAAATCTTATATACCAGGTAATGTGTTAGATGCAAAAGAATGAAAGGATACCTACACACAAGGAATTTGCAAAAAACTGAGCGAAACAATAAGTACATACATACATAACAATATGCATACATACAAACAATAAGCACATACATATATAAGCACATACAAAATGAACATAAAGATAATAAAATCAAAGTATTTTGAGAAAGAGTCAGTATCAGTTGGGAAATATGGAAAGATTTTATATAGAATATTATGCTTTAGCCATTTCTTTAAGGAAGAGAGGGATCCTAAATGGTAATGGGGAGAAAGGAGTCTATTCCAGACATTAGGAATATCTAGTAGAAAGGAACAAAGAAGGAAAGTAGGCTGTCTTGGAGGAACAAGAATAACAGTTTGACTAGATTGCAAGAATGCAGGGAAGAGAATAATATGCAATTCAGGGGTAGGAGGGCAAGGTGTTGGGACTATATCATAAAAGATTTTAAAAATTAAATTTAGGAGTTTATATATGATTCTAGAGGCAATAGAAAACAACCAGAATTTGTTGAGGAGAGGAATGCTAAGGTCAGACTAGCACTTAAGGAAAATCACTGGTAATATTGATGAGAGATTTGAGGCAGCAGAACCAATTAATTGGAAGGTATTGAAATACTATAGGTTATAAAACTATATTGGAAAGCAGTGGTCATCAAAACCATTTGGTACAAAATCATATTGGCTAAGAAATAGAGTAGTTTATCAGTGGAATAGATTAGGTTCACAAGATACAAATACAAAGACCACAGTTTCTGGGAAAATAACTCACTATTTGACAAAATTGCTGGGAAAAATTGGAAAATAGTATGGCAGAAACTAGACATTGACCAACACCTAACACCTTATATCAAGAAAAGGTCAAAATGGGTTCATGTTTTAGACATAAAAGGTGATACCATAAGCAAATTAGGAGAACAAGGAATAGTTGACCTCTCAGATCTGTAGAGAAGGAAGGCATTTATAGCCAAAGAACTAGAGAACATTATGAAATGCAAAATGGATGATTTTAATTATATTTAATTAATTAAATATTACTTTTAAGCTTTTCTGCAAACAAAACCAACGTGGAAATACAAACATCAGATTAGGCAATTGATTGAAAATGTGATTGAAAAAGAGGGGGGAGGAGTGAGTGAAAAGATAGGAAATGGAAGAAACAATTGTAGAAAGCTGATTTTTTTTTCTAAGTGTTTCACTGAAAAGGGAAGAGGTCGTAGCCTGAGAGGATGATAAAATATAATAAAGGTTTTCATTTATTTCCTTGTTTATTTTTTAAGGATAGAAGAGATATAGATATGTTTGAAAGTAATAGGAAATTAACTAATAGATATGAAAATCACTTTTCCAGCTATATAAATGGTAGAGTGGAGTGAGGAGAGATATGAGACAAGATGCTGGATTAACAGGCCATGTAATAGTCCAAGTGAGAGGTGATTAGGCACTGAAGTAAGGTGACATCTATGAGCAGAGAAAAGGTGTTAATTGCATGAGATATTGAAGAAACATAAAGAGCAAAAATTGATAATTGTTTAGACATGTGGAATGAAGGACAGAAGGGTAACCCTAAAGTTATGAACCTGTTAGATGGGAAGAATGATGTTTTTGACAAAAATAGATAAGTTTGGAAAAGCTATGAGTTTTAAAGAAAATATAATGAGCTCTGTTTGGGGCATGTTGGGTTTGAATTGTTTCTAGGTAACCCAGTTTGAATTATCAAATAGGCAGTTGGTGATGAATGATGAAATCTAAGGGGAGAAACTGGGGCTGAAAAGATTTGTGACTCATCTATATAGAAATGATCATTAAATCCATGACAGCTAATGAAGTCATGAAGAGAGAGTTCAGAGAGAAAAGATCAGGGAACTCAGGACAGAGCCCTGAAGAACACTCACAGTTAAGAGACATAATATAAATGGGAAAAAAAAATGAAGAATGATCAGACAAGTAGGATAAGCTCCAGTAGACACTATTATCATGAAAACTCAGAAAAGTCCAAGAAGAGAGATTGACCAACAATACCAAAAAGCAGCTTAGAGGTCAATTTAGAAAAGACTATCATATTTAGTAATTAACAAATTATTTATAATTTTAGAGAGAGACTTTTCAGGTGAATGAAGCCAAAAGAAACCCTAGAGACAGCTAAGTATTTTTTTCAAAATTTTACCCCAAAATGCCAATTTAGTAACCAGTTATGTCTCCCAAGGAAACTGATAGATTTTTAATCATAAGGTTTGAATATAAATGCCAGTTCTGCTAATTACTATCTGCGTGACCATGAGCAAATTATATTACCTCTATGGGCCTCAATTTCCTCATCTATAAAATAAAGAAGTTGGACTAAATAATCTCTAAAGTCTCTTTTAATTCTAAATCTAGGATCCTAAAGAAAGTTTGTCTAGATCACACTTAATTACAACTATTTTCAGTAAATTAGCCCCAGTCTTCCTAACCATCTCTTTAAAATGCCCCTTTCATTCTTCTCCAAACTATCTTTCTTCCTTTCCACATCTGCCATTCTTCATCCATATCTCACCCCAAGAGACAATTGTGCTACTATTTTTTTAAATTTTATTTTATTTGCAAAACATATGTATGGGTAATTCTTCAACATGAACCCTTACATAGCTTTCTGTTACAGATTTTCCCCCCAACTCCCCACCCCTCCCCTAGATGGCAGGATATCCACTACATGTTAATTATGTTAAAATACTTGGCAAATCGAATATATGTATACATATTTCCAAACTTATCATTGTTGTGCAAGAAAAATCGTATCTACACAAAAGACATATCAGATAAAGGAAGCACAATGTAAGCAAACATCAATCTTGAGTATGAGAATGTTATGTTGTGGTCCACGTTTCACGTCCCTCTCTCTGAGTGTATATGGCTTTCTTCAGTGAACAATTGGAAGTGGTTTGAAACATTTCATTGTTGAAGAGAGCCATGTCCATCAGAATTGATCATCATATAGTATTTTTGTTGCCCTGTATAATGATCTCCTGGTTCTGCTCATTTCACTCAGCATCAGTTCATGCAAGTCTCTCCAGGCCTCTCTGAAATCGTCCTGTTGGTCGTTTCTTACAGAGCAATAATATTCCATAATATTCATATACCATAATTTATTCAGCCATTCTCCAGTTGAAGGGCATCTATTCAGTTTCCAGTTTCTAGCCACTACAAAAAGGGCTGCCACAAACATTCTTGCACATGTGGGACCCTTTGGTTCCTTTATGATTTCTTTGGGATATAAGCCCAATAGAAATGCTGCTGGGTCAAAGGGTATGCACAGTTTGATAACTTTTTGAGCATAGCTCATAATTGCTCTCCAGAATGTCTGTATCTGTTCACAGCTCCACCAACAATGCATCAGTGTCTCAGCCTTCCCACATCCCCTCCAACATTCGTCATTAACTTTTCCTGTCATTTTAGCAAATCTGACAGGTGTGTAGTGGTACCTCAGGGTTGTCTTGATTTGCATTTCTCTGATCCAATTGTGCTACTATTGAAATATTACATTAAAAGAATAAAGGATAGTCTATCTCTCAGATCTGTGGAGAAGAAATGAATTTGTGGCTAAAGAAAAACTAGTGTACATTATGGAATGAAAAATGGAAAATTTTTACATCCAAGGGTTCTGGCAAAGGCCTCATTTCTAAACTATATAGAGAACTGACTCAAATTTATAAGAATGAAAGTAATTTTCCAATTGATAAATGGTCAAAGATATGAACAGACAATTTTCAGATAAAGAAATTAAAATTATTTATAGTCATATGAAAAAATGCTCTAAATCACTATTGATCAGTGAAATACAAATTAAGACAATTCTGAGGTACCATTATGCACCACTCAGATTGGCTAAGACAACAAGGAAAAATAATGATGAATGTTGGAGGAGATGTGGGAAAACTGGGACTCTAATACATTGTTAGTGGAGTTGTGAACTGATCTAACCATTCTGGAGAATACTAAGAATGGATCACAACCTAATATTTTCACTTTTTTGTTGTTGTTTGTTTACTTTTTGTTTTCTTTCTTATTTATTCCTCTTTGATCTCATTTTTCTGCTGCATGATAATTGTGGGAATATGTATAGAAGAATTGTACATGTGTTTAAGATATATTGAATTACCTGCAGTCTGGGGGGGGAAGGAAGCAAGAAAAAATATGGATTTGCACACATGTATGTTGAAAATTATCTATCTATATATGTACATCTATCTATCTATATATATACATATATATGTAAGAATATATATGTAGTTTGGGATTTTTTTTTTTTTTTGCTGAAACAATAGGGGTTAAGTGACTTGTCCAGGATCACACACCTGGGAAGTGTTAAGTGTCTAAGGTCAGATTTGAACTTAAGTCCTCCTAACATCAGGACTGGTGCTCTATCTACTGAGCCACCTAGCTGCGTCATGCATATATTTTTTAAAATAAAAAGCCTTAAAATTTTTGATAAAAGAAGTATTCTGGGGTTTTATGTAAAAACAAATAGAGTTTCAAGTTCCTGTGCCATCTTGATTCAATCATTTAACTTATCTGTGCCTCAGTTCCCTCACTTGTAAAATGGAGAAATAATGTCCATGAAATTTAGTCCCACAACTGTAATGGTGATACAGTAAGGAAATTTGCCTTTTTGGCATTTACTATTTTGGCAAATAGTAAAACTATACAAAAGTCAGCTGTGATCTTGATCTTTCTCTCAATCTTACCTTTTTTATTTTTTTTCTGCTTCCCATGTGCTTGTGCCCAGTTAATTTTCTGATGAGTTTCTTCCATGTAAGATCATTCCCTTCCTTAAATTTCATTCCAAATTCCTTGCACTAGTTTTTGTGATTCAGCTTAGTTGAAAGAATCAGTACGTATACCAGATGTCCCCTGTGATCCATAGGCTCTGACCTCCCCAAAATATCTAATGATGAATCTATCAGTCAGCAAGTAGTTATTAAGCATTTTCTACATGCTAAACATCTTGAGGAATACTGGAGCTCCAGGTAGAGGAGATGAAACACTCCCTACCCACAAGAAGCTTATGTTCTCATGAGAAAGATAGCAAGTATATATGTGTAAGTGTAAACAGATTAAATATAAAGAACAAATACAAAGAACAAAATACAAAGAAATTGAATACAATACAATTTGTGAGGGATAACACTTTTAGTGTAAAAAAAAACAAAAAACAAAAAAACTTTATGCTGATCTTGAACTGCTAAGAGTTTGAACTGAAACAAAAAGAAGAGAGACTCTCTGGGTTGGAGAGATTAGAGAAATACCTTCCAGGTGTCCTGAATATTTCTATGTACATAATGCTGAATTGCAGCTGAAACACTTGCCACTGTCATGCAAAATGGATACATTGTAAATTCTCTTACCAACTTCAATAAGGTCTTCACTGCATCAAAGCGATCTTTTTATTCTTCCTTAATTTATGTCGTGTCACTCTATACAGAAGCTATTACAGGGCTTCTCTTTTCTCTTTGAGCCTGACACATGTTGACAAATTTATCTGTGGTCACTGAGTCAGCCAACAAAGTGAGAAAGACAATTTATAGCCAACACACATACACACAAGCAAAAAAAAAAAAAAAACACCCCCAAAAAACAAACAAAAATACTGCCTTACCTTCAGGTCATTAATTCAATTTCATCCATCTGGAGTTGGCTCAAGCCAACTACTCCATCCAGTTTCAAACCCAGAACAAGAGCAAACTTTCTGAAGGAACCACCCACCATTCTTAAAGTGCCATATGTGGGAAAAACGCTTCTCTTTATTTTCATTGTTTGTGGAAATCATTTGAGACAAATCATACTACTCGAAGCTATTTACTGCCAGATGTCTCTTTAATTACCAAGTTATCCAATCAAATTGTGGATTAAATTCATTAAAATGTCACACACAACATGTTTGTGTAATTCTATAGATATCACAGAAATACAGGAAACCATTTTGGCTAAGGGCATAATTTGTGTATGGTATATATGCATATATTTGTAAATTGTATCTGTATGTACATGTATCTGCACATGTTATGTTCCACATGTATATTATGATGTTTATCTCATATGTATATACAAACACACATTTAGATATGGATATACATTCTATATGTGGAATATATGCACATAAAGAAACATATATACATATCTGTATTTATGCCATCTCTACATATTAATATTTGTACATATAAATGCATATGGATAGAGGGTGAGGGAGTAGAAAGGGATTAGAGAATGATTTCATTAGTACAGGAAACTCCTAAATGAGAAATTTCTCTTCTAAAAATGCAGACAGGTTGGCACATTTTCAGCAAATTTATAGTTTTAGAAAATTGCCTACAGCCCTGAGAAGTTAGAACAGAAGGGCTAGACTTGCAGTACACAAGAGTTGAATTTAAACAACTATCTCATACAAACACGAATCATGTGATCACAGACAGGCTTAAACTCTCAGGGCCCAAGGTAAGTAAAACTAGAAATTATAGAGAACAGGTGATTAAATTGGTAAGAGGAATTTACATTCTGGAAGTTCCCTGTAACAATAAAGTCATTGATTGAAATCCAAAGTTATATCTATAACCTTATTGATTTATATACATGCATGGACAAAGATTAATTTACTAATGTGATTGGGGCACAGAACTCCAGTTGTGAGAACTTCTTCTACCTATACAAATTTTCAGTGACATAGCAGCTAAATCCTAGATAGGAAAGTTCTCAGGACAGTTTCTCTCTCTTATAGTAATTTTAAATTTTCAGAGAGAACATTTACATCTTGGAAATCAACAAACACTACTAATCAAGATTCAATGTAAGGTATGGTTGATTTTCTAGACTTAACAAAACAAAGGAAAAAACTTAAAAGAGAGCCCTACTTTTTCCTCCTCTCCAACCAATTGTTAACCATTTACTAGTACACCTTAGCTAGGAATTAGCTAATTTAGGGTATCTAAAAGTATAAGCTATTTGTCCATCGTCATACAACTAAGCAAATTTCAGGGTGTAGGATTTGACCTTTGGTCTTTATTACTCCAAGTTCAACACCCAATAAATTATGTCATAGCTGACAATTTTGGGGGGATAGAAAAAAAAAACCATGACCAGAAAACCTTGACTAGAAAGGTGGAGGGTTAGTGTAGATTTGGTAACATGTTAATGTACTCTCTCTACTTTTCTCCTGCTCTTGTGGCAGCAACATTAAAGAAAATCAGGCTAATGGTACTCCCTGGGAAATTGCCATTTTGGAGGAGAAGTGTGACCAGATTGAAAGAGTGCCGATTAGCCACTGAGTGGTGGAAATGAAACCTGTTAACAATTCTGTAGCTCCTCATGGAGAGAGGAGGAGGGAGCAACCCGCTGGGTGATCCAGCCTTGCCAGTCCTTCCTAAAAACAATTACAGAATGCAAATATTTATAAACCACACACTTATTCGGCACTCTTCAGTATGCTAAAAACAAACACTACGTTCCCAATCCAAGATGGACAAATGATGCTCTGAACAGCCCCAGCCCCACCCCACCACCCTGCTCCTTATTTTGAAATTCAGGGAAATGAAGCTGAGTGGCCATGGCTCCACCAACTTCCAGCATAAATCAAACTTTCATTTTTTTTTTTAAATTTTCAGATGTCTTCCTATAGAGACGGAATTGTTCTGAATATAAGTGTTATTCTAGTGGCTGCTAAATTCTCTGAGGGCTTATTTTCCTGGATAGGAATTGTGATGATGTGGTGTTTGTTCTGATGATGTGATGAGAAACATACTAGATTTGGAGTCTAGAGTATTTGGGTCTGAATGCTGGCTCTGTTACTTCCTCTGTGACCCTGGGGAAATTATTTAATCTCTCTGGACCTCAATTTCCTTATATATTAAATAGGGATGGAGAGGAGAAAATAGCAATAAAATAATATTTTAAAAACTTTTAAAGGAATAAAAAAATAAAATGAGAAAATTAAATTAAATGAGCATTAAGGACATTGGGATCAGTCCATAAGTAAACTCCTACTATGTGCTAGGCACTATGCTAAACACTGAGGATATAAAGAAAGGTAAAAGAGAGTTGCTGTGCAATTTCTCTCCCCCTCCATCCCTTAGTCTCTCTCTCTCTCTCTCTCTCTTGCTCTCTCTTCCTCCCTCCTTCCCTCCCTCCCCCCCCCCCGTGTGTGTGTCTCTGTCTCTCTGTCTCTGTCTGTCTCTGTCTGTCTCTCTCTCTTTGTTTCTCTCTTTACTTCCCTCTCTCCCTCCCTCTCTCTTTCTGTTCCTCTCCTCTCCCTCTTTCTCTTTTTCTCTTTCTCTACCTTTCTTCCTCTCTGTTTCTCCCTCTGTCTCTCTGTCTCTGTCTCTCTGTCTCTCTGTCTCTCTCTCTGTGTCTCTCTCTCCCTGTCTCTGTCTCTCTCTGTCTCTCTGTCTCTCTCTCTGTGTGTGTCTCAACTCATTCAACCATTCCCCTATTAGTGGGTATCCCCTCAATTTCCAAATTTTTGCCACCACAAAAAGAGCTGCTATAAATATTTTTGTACTTGTTCTCCCACCTTTTTTACATGAAAGTTTTAATCTTCCACTTAATATTATACTTTTTTACTATTTACTATTTAACCCCCACCCTATATACATATATATATGTATATATATATGTATATATATGTGTGTATATATGTATGTATATATATATATATATATATATATATATATATACAAAAGTACTTTTTCTCATTTTTCAAATAGAAGCTGTGACTTTGATTAGGCAGAATTCTTCTTTGCCCCAGACATTAAAGAAAATTGTCCTCATTAAATCCACTTTGCCAGTATATAAACTCTTTTCCCAAAACATAGTTCCCTTTCATGGATTTGGCTTGAACTAGAATCTTCAGTTCCCAAACTAAAATCTTCTACCCCTAAGGTAAAACCCTATGGTTTTTATTATTAAACTATTAAAACTATTAAACTATTAAAATTGCTCTACTGTTTAGAACTTCTAGAAGTACAAATAACTTATAGTCTTAGCCAGTCAGTCAATAAATATTTGTTAAACATCTATTATGGGACAGATACCATGCTAAACTCTAGAGGTGCAAAAAGAAGTCAAAGATAATTTCTTCCTTCAATGAGTTCGCAATCTAACAAGCAAACAAATATGGACAAACAAGCCATTTAACAGAAGGAAGATAATAGAATTAAGAGGGATTAGAGAGGTTAAAAATAAAACACACTTTTCCTTTTTTGACCCAATCAGAAGATTTGACCTCAGATAAACAAATTTCATTTGTGTATCACTTTCAATATATAAAAGGGATCAGTATTAAAGAGGATCAGGGAAGACTTCTAGTAGAAGATGAGATTTTATGGTCAGAGGATATGAACAGACAATTTTCAGACAAAGAAGTTGAAACCATTTCTACTCATGTGGAAAAAATGCTCTAAGTCACTATTGATAAGAGAAATGCAAATTAAGACAACTCTGAGGTACCACTGCACACTTCTCAGAGTAGCTAAAATAACAGGAAAAGATAATGATAAATGTTGGATGGGATGTGGAAAAACTGAGACACTAATACATTGTTCATGGAGCTGTGAACTGATCAAACCATTCTGAAGAGCAATTTGGAACTATGCTCAAAGGGCTATCAAACTGTGCATGTCCTTTGATCCAGCACTATCTAGTTTCTAGTACTTCTGGAGAAGTAGGGTATGTTATATGAGTGTTATGGAATATTACTTTTTTTTAAGGAATGACCAGCAGGATGATTTCAGAAAGACTTGGAGAGATTTGCATGAATTGATGTTAAGTGAAGTGAGTTGAACCAAGAGCGTACTTACTGTACACAGCAACAACAAGATTATGTGATGATCAACTCTGATGGATGTGATTCTTCCAGGAAGAGGATTGTGGAGACTGAATATGAATCACAACATAGTATTTTCACCTTTTTTATTGTTTTTTTTTCCTTTCTCATTTTTTCCTTTTTGATCTGATTTTTCTCGTGAAGCATAACAGATGTGTAAATGTGTATAGAAGAAATACACATGTTTAACATATATTGGAGTACTTGATATCTAGGGGAGGGAATGAGGGAAAGGGAGAGAGAAAATTTTGAAACAAGGTTTTTCAAGGGTGAATGTTGAAGACTATCTTTGCATATATTTTGAAAATAAAAAACAATTATTAAAAAAATAAAATAAGATGAGATTTTACCTGGCACTTGATTTTTTTTGTTTTATTTTCAGAGGCAAGTGGGATTAAGTGATTTGCCCAGGATCACACAGTCAGTAGTATAGAGTGTCTGAAACAAAATTTGAACTTAGGTGTTTCTGACTCTGTTGGGTGCTCTATTCATTAAACCATCTAGCTTCCTCTAGCTAGAACTTAAAAGAAACCAGTGAATCCAAGAGTTGGAGATGAGGGGTGCAGATATTATGTTCATATGAGACAGACAATGAAAATACCCAGAGTCTGAAAACAGAATGTCTTGTGTGATGAACAGCAAAGAGGTCAGTGACACAGGAGAGCAGGGAGAAAGGAAGGAGGGAATGGAGTAAGGTATAAAATAGGATAGAGTCAGGTTAAAAATGAGTCAGGTTGTTGAATGACAAACAGGAAATTGTATAATAGATCCTGGAGGAGATATGGATCCATTGGAGATTATTGAATAAAAAGGATACACTCAAATCTGCACTTTAGGAAGATTAATTTGACAGCCAGATGGAAGATGGATTGAAATGGTTAGAGATTTGAAGCAGAAGCATAGATTTAGTGCTGAAAAGGTCCTGAGTGACTGTCTACTTCAACACTCTAATTTCATAGAGAAAGAACTGTGGTCTAGAGAGATGAATAACTTGCACAAAGTAACACAGGAAGTAAGAAGCAGAGCCAGGATTGAGATATGTAGGTGGTACAGTAGATAGAGCACTAAGCTAATTAGAGGAGTCAGGAAGACTTGAGTTCAAATTTGGCCTCCAATATTTACTGTGTAATCCTGGGCAAGTCACTTAACCTATCTTTACCTCAGTATCCTTATTTTGTAAAATGGGAAAAATAATAGTACCTATCTCCTATGATGATTGTGAGAAGCAAGTGAGATAATATTTATAAAACACTTATCGTGGTCCATTTTCAAAGAAGACCAAAATGACATCACTATGTTAGAATTGAGTTTTCCAATGTGTCTGTAGCTGATCAGATCAATACAAGCTTGGAATGCTCTGC
This sequence comes from Myrmecobius fasciatus, assembly GCA_023553655.1. Lineage (NCBI taxonomy): Eukaryota > Metazoa > Chordata > Mammalia > Dasyuromorphia > Myrmecobiidae > Myrmecobius > Myrmecobius fasciatus. The sequence continues at coordinate 29,825 of JAJPUD010013891.1, read as the reverse complement.
CACAAATCAGACACAAATAGACTGTCTGAACATTTGGAGTAGTTTCTCTAATTTTGCATATTTTGCATTTTCTTTGGGCTAATTCATTTCTGCTTTGCTCATAGAACACAGCATGTTCTCTGATAAGGACACACCATGTTAGGTGGTCCGGCACCAATGTCTCCCTTGTCATGCCATTGATTCCAAAGTTCTTAAGAGATACCTTGAAACTGTCTTTGTATTGCTTTTTCTGACTATATCATGAGTGCTTGTCCTGTGTGAATATTACACAAAATAATCTTTTTGTCAAACATCCATTTGACATTTGAACACTGTGGCCAGCCCAAAAGAGTTGTGCTCTCTGCAGTAGAGTTGGAACACTTGACAGTTTAGTTCAGTAAAGGATGTCATTGTCTGGTATGTTATCCTGCCAGGTGTTCTTCAGATTCTTTCTAAGACAATTTAAATGAAAGTGATTCCATTTCCTGGAATGGTGTTGGTATTCTATCCTGATTTCACAGGCATACGACAATGAGGTCAGCACATTGAAGACCTTCAGTTTGGTGGTCAGTCTAACACCTCTCCCCTCCCACACTTTCCTTCAAAGTTTCCCACTGAGCTAGCTCTGGCAATGCATATGTCAATTTCATTATCAATGTGGACATCCCTGGAAAATATGGAAAATATCCATAGTAAGTGAACTTAATCAGAACATTCAAAACACCATTTACTGTAACTGATGGTTGCACGTATGGATTGTTGGTGCTGACTGATGGAGGACCTGTGTTTTCTTGGTCTTAATTGTTAGGCCAAACTTATCACAAGCAGCAGAGAATTGAGCCATATTTTGTTGCATCTCAGTTTTGGAGCTTGCATTGAGTGCACAATCATCTGCAAATAAAAAATCATGCACCAATACTCTCTCCATTCTGGTTTTGGCTTGTAGCTTTTTCAAGTTTGAAGAATTTACCATCAGTGCAATAGCTGATTTTGATTCCATATTTGTCCTCATTTAAGGTGCTTGACGTTACTGAAAACATCATGCTAAAAAGCATGGGAGCAAGCACACAGCCTTATTTGACTCTGTTGGTGACTGGGAAAGCTCGAGAGCATTGCCCATTGTCCAGAACTTGGGCAAGCATGCTATCATGAAATTGATGTACTATATTGATGAACTTTTCTGGGCAACTAAATTTTGACATAATTTTCCAGAAGCCCTCCTGACTGACAGTATCAAAGGCCTTGGTCAGATCTACAAATGTAATATACAGACCACTATTTTGCTCCTAGAAATTTTCCTGGAGTTGTTAAGCAGTATCAATTACCATATCAATTGTTACTCAGCCCCTTCTGAAGACACACTGGCTCTCAGATAGAAGACCTTTTTCTACTGATAGGGTCAGCCTATTAAGGAGGACTCTGGCAAGAATTTTGCCAGCAATGACAGAGAAAGAGAGAGAGAGAGAGAGAGAGAGAGAGAGAGAGAGAGAGAGAGAGA
>JAJPUD010013891.1:7881-28338 GCA_023553655.1 Myrmecobius fasciatus | reverse complement strand
AGAGAGAGAGAGAGAGAGAGAGAGAGAGAGAGAGAGAGAGAGAGAGAAAGAGAGCCCTGTGATTGACACAGAACAATTTATTCCTTTTACCTTTATAAAGAAGGACAACGGAGGCCTCCTTAAACTACTAACGCATAACTTCTTAGCACATTATGTGGAAAATTTAAGATTTGTGCAAATTGGGCACTTACCACAGTGCCTAGCACTGTGTATAATACTGAAATATACAACCCCCAATCCAGTGCTCTTCAACTCTAAATCCATAATAACATAAATATGAATACAGTGTTCTCAGAGTCTCAGGAACTGAAAGAATTAACCCAGGGGGTAGGCCTTTAAGTCAACAGAATACATATGGAATTATGCTGGAACATCTATCTAGGAATACTTGAAAACACTCTTGAGAAGCTAATGGGATAATTTAATTAAATTCAAAGAACTAAGTTTTAAGATCCTACCATGTGGAAGATATGGGGAGAGAAAGATGAAATCAGCATGGTTCCTGACCTCAAGCAGCTAACATTCTGCTGGGGGTGGAGGAGAGCAGAGGAAGACAGAATACAATATATATAGTGGTCAATAATTCTGAGGTATTCTGCGGTGAACGAGAGCAACTATTAAAGGTTATGAGAGATCAGGAAAAGCTTCAGAGAAAAGCTAACATCCAGGCAGAAATTTGGAGAAAGATAGAGGAAACCAACAGTCTGAATCCCTTGTTTAAGGATGCAAGTTATTATCAGGTTGATCAAATAGTCTGCTTTCCTTCCCCTATTCCTGTGTGTTAGTGCTTCCTGACTACAATAAAAATTAAATAACAACAAAGTAAAAATAGGACAGAGAGTAGAATGCTAATATGAAAAAAGTTCAATGAAGCCAATCAATACCTGCAGTCTAAGGCAAAAACTACAAATGTCAGTATAGTTCACTGCTACCCTGGGACAAATTTGGGAACTGATCTTGGATTTCTGGGAAAATGAGAAATGGCAGAACTCTTCCAATTAGTGGAGCTCCAAGAATCTCTTGAATTAATTTGGGGACTATAGTTATGAAGCAATGGGCAAAGAGGGGATCAAATTGTATCACCTAACCTCATGCAGTCGCGGAGCAAACATTTCATTAGACTAGTGGCAGTTACAAGAATTATGACTTCTACCTAAAAACTACAGGTGAATCCTTATATTCTAGAAGCTGAAACAGAGTGAAATTTATCCAACAGAATGCTCAATGTGGTTGATTGCAATATAATAATTGCAATAATCACTGATGGAGATTATAACTTCTACCTTCCACTCTGCCTACTCCATCTCTTTTCTTTTCCTGATTGCAACATTCTCTTCCCAAACAAATATATGGCTTTCTTTGTGGCTAATTGACACATTGGACATGGTTCACTATATACTCTGACTGATACATGATATAAAGCAAATTGGGGTTCTAATGAAAGGGAAAATATTAAGAATTACTGGTTTAAGTCAGGGTGTATTTTTAAAAAATCTCATGGTAAGTAGGCAGTCAGGCAGTTAGCCAGCTAGAATTGCAAGGAAAACAGGATATAACTTATTGTTTTTACCTTAAAACGTAACAGAAAATGTTCATTATCCTTCAAAGTAGTCACCACCTTAGGTCACATACTTATCCCATAGATGCTGTCCTTGCTCAAAATATGTTGACTATTTCTTTGGGGGGACTCCTTCAGAGTGTCTCTGAAGGTCACTAGGCTTTTTACTTTAATTTTCCCCCTCAAGAAGTTTCACTGTATTTCTTTTGCTTCTTAGATCAAATACAAAATCTTCTACTGGCATGTAAAATCCTGTACAAGCTGTGTCCAATCTATCTGTTCCACTTTATGACACATCACTCACCTCTACTCACTCCATAGGCCGCCTAAATTGTCCTTGCTCGTTCAACATCTCATCTCTTATTTCTGTGTATTTGCATGCTTTGGACCACATGCCTGGAATGTACTCCTTCATCACTTCTGGCTCTTATAAACCCTAACTTTCTTCAAAGTCTCTAAAAAGTGTCACTTTATTTATATGAAGCCTTTGTAACTTCTGATGTTCCTCTCTACCCAACTGCCTTTAGATACACTAAATGTGTCTAAAGTATTCTTATATATATACACATACCAAAATAAGGTCAAAATGTGTTCATGATTTGAGCATAAAGGATGATACCATAAACTAGGAGAACAATGGATAATTTACCTATTGGACCTTTGGAGAAGAGAGGAATTTATGACCAAAAAAAAGAACTAGAGAACATTATGAAAGGCAAAATGGACAACTTTGATTACATTAAATTAAAAAGCTTTTGTACAAGCAAAACCAACAGAAATAAGATTAAAAGGGAAGTACAAAGCTGGGAAAAAATCTTTACAGCCAATGTTTCTGATAAAGATCTAATTTCTAAAATATATAAAGAACTTTGTAAAAATTTATAAGAATAAAAGTTATTTCCCAATTGATAAATAGTAAAAGAATATGAACAGACAATTTTCAGATGAAAAATTAAAATCATCTATAGGTATATGAAAAAAAATTACTATTGATTAAACCACCTCACATTTCTCAGAACAGCTAAAGTGTCAGGAAAAGATAATTATAAATGTTGGAGGGGATGTGGGAAAACTGGGACACTAATGCATTGCTGGTGGAATTGTGAAATGATCCAACCATTCTGGAGAATAATTTGAAACTATGCCCAAAAGACTATAAAACTGTGCATACTCTTTGCTCCAGCAATGCCATTTCTGGGTCTATATCCCAAAAAAATCATAAAGGTGGGGAATGGACCCATGTGCACAAAAATGTTTGTAGTATCTCTTTTTGTGGTAGCAAAGAATTGGAAAATGAGTAGGTGCCCATCAATTAGGGAATGGCCAAACAAGGTATGAAGGAATGAAAGTAATGAAATATTATTATTCTTTTAAAATGATGAACAAGTTGGTTTTAAAAAGGCCTGGAAAGATTTACACGAATTGATGCTGAATGAAACAAGAAGAAGCAGGAATACATTGTACACAATAAAGCAAGTATGTGATAATCAACTATGAAAGGCTTAGTTCTCATTGGTTCAGTGATCCAAATCAATCCCATAGATTTTGGACAGAAAATGCCATCTGCAGCCAGAAAAAGAACTACAGAGACTGAATATAAATCAGCATATGCTAAGTTCACTTTTTTTCTGCCTTTCTTTTTTTAATCTGTCCCATGGTTTTTCCCTTTCTCTCTGATTTTTCTTTCCCAACATGATTAATAAAGCAATGTATATTAAAAAAAATCTTTTGTCACCCTCAAAAGTGTTCAGTAAGGCTGCCAGCTAGGAGCACAAAGTTCTGTAGGAATGTGTTACTGTATTTAACCAGTCCTTTGTTTTGTCTCTGTTCTCCATCTGCTCTGGAGTATTCATTCTCTGACTGACTAAACATAGCTTACTTTGAGAGCAGTCTAAGAATGCAGCCAAGTTAGGTATGGATAAGACTAACTCCAAAATAAAAACAACTGAAAGGGAAAAAAAAGACTGATACACTACAGGGAGATGGGATTTGTGCGTCATAGGTTGGATCCCATCCACAAGATTGATGAATAGAGGTTGCTCAATTACTTGACCAGCATAATTTGGATTCTAAAGGGATAGACATCAGCGAAAGGCTGTAAAGCAGCTGTTAGAGTCCATCTGAGGAGTGGCTGCTTCCACAGTGGTAGGTGAAAATTCTTGAGAAATATTATACTACAAAAAATATTATTTGGTAAATACCTACTGCATTCAGAGTGACTGGCCCTATATCCTGGGTGGGAAAATAAGAATCCCCTCTCTTCAAGGAGTTTAGAGGGAGCAATAATAATATAAAGGACATATGAAGAAAGATGCTATCTTCATCCAGAAAAGAACCAATAGTAGTATAGATAGAATAATTATATAGAGATATATGCATATCTTCATATAGATATACATATATAGAGAGAGATATACAAATTTGTATCTAATGGTGGCCCTCAGAGAATTGCGGAGAGAAAAAAAAAGAAACTTACATGATAACTTTGTTGTTTATTTAAAAGGAATAGCAAGTTATACATAGTAGATTTGTAGTTTTACATTCATCTTTTAAAAAAATTACACCATTATTGAAATGGTTTTTTCCATAAATTAAAAATTGAAAAAAAAATTAATACATAACCAAAGAGACTCAATGTATTACAGTGGATAGAGAACAAGGGCTCAAGAACACTGGCTTTTTAAGCATGGGCAAATCACTTAATCTCTCAGGGACCCAGTAGACTCCTAAATCTATAAGTTTCAGATCAGTATTAACAAAAGAGTTTCCTCACTTAGAATTCCCTACACTAGCAGTGACAAATACCAGCATAAGATCCACAACACTTCCAAATATGGCCAGAAATAGATTAAAATTTACCTGGAAAATAGCTAACAAAAATAAATAAAAACAACAAAACATAGATAATATTACATTTTAAAGCTAAATTAATATTTGGCCACTAGGATCCTAATGTCTAGAATAGTATCCTCATTTCTATTTGAATTTGACTCCACTGCCCTACACCAAAGTCAAAGTTTGGAAACTCTTCCCACTCATATCCTCAGTTGATGTAATCCATGGAGTGATGCAGGAAGACCTGCATTCAAATTTAGCCTTGGGCACTTATTAGTTATGTTACCCTAAGCAAGTTACTCAACCTCTGTCTGCCTCTATTTTTTCACCTGTAAAATGGAGATATTACCTACCTCCCAGGCTTGTTAAAAAGGTCAAATGAGATGATAATTATAAAGCAGTTAACACAGTGCCTGGCACATACTAAATGTCTGGTAAATATCCTTGTTTCTTTCCTCCTTCTCACCCCCCCCCCCCAAAAAAAAATACTTGATAAGTAAATCATAGCTTAAGTGTGTACCTTGTCTTGTTAAACATGCTAGAAATAGGGAATCAACAAAGATACCTGAGGAAGAAGTAGCACTTGTGAAAAATTCTGTAGAATTTGTGATTTTTGTGAACAGGATATTCCCTACATGATTAATATGATAGGATATAAATTCATGATGATACGTTCTGACTGAAAAAAAGCAGAATGATGACCAATAGTAGGTTAAGTGCCAGAGTAGATATTTATTGATCTTTGACATGAAATTAATTAATTTGGCATATATGTATGTAAGTATATAGGACTACATACATATGTGTATATAGGCATATAAACCCATGTGTTATATATGTTCATATATGTATGTGTGCATATGTACTTGTATATATGATATGTCACCAAGCAAGGTGCCTGCTTGTGTTTGGTAGAAAGGTTTCTCCCATTAAGAGCTCCCTATGCTGATATATTGACTTAACAATAAAATTGAAGTTATCATCCTAGCACTATATTTATAAATTCATCTTGATAACAACCTTCTGAAATCATCGGTTCCACAAAAATCTATTCACATCCAGTCCACATTTACCAATGATATCCCCTTAAAATTATCTTCAGATCTGCCTTAGAGGAGAAAATGTCTCCTGAGAGCAGATATATGTAACTATCCACTGGGCATATACACCACTGACCTGATCCAGTTCTTCAAGATAAATGGGAAGCTGAGCATGCCCAAGTTCATTCTGATGGATGATTAATTTCCTGTGGAACAGAAATGTTAAGTAGATGCCATGCTATTTCCTGTCCCTCAGTTTCTCTTCTCTCTATGGGTCAGCACTGAATCACTGTCAAAGATAATGTGAATTTGTACCTTTATCCTTTCATAAATTAGTCCCATGCTTTGGACAAATCCTACTTTTTTTTTTTTTTTTTTTTTTTTACTGATCTGGCTATATCTCAGTGAGTCCCTATTGCAAGAATTTGACAAGCAGACAAACATGTTTGTAGATTGCATATAATTATTTTTATTCTGAGTAGAATTGATAAGCAAGTACATAGTACAAAATAAAAAGAAGAAAATGGAAAATGGAAAAAAACATTTACCAAGCAGATGTAAATCTATCTTTCTCTTTGATCCAAAAAACATACTTTGAACCTAGGTATTTAAAGGTCAGTCTGCCTTTTGAGTTAATGAAAGAGTGTAAACAGCTCAATACAAAAATGATGTTGGACTCACATTCATCAGGATTGATCAGTAGATGTTGATTCAAAAATTCTGAACCCAGAACTCAAAGCATAGTCAGTGAAGTTGAGATCTAAATAGACTAGGAAAATGACAGAAGATGTCCTTACACTTTCCGAGAACTTCCAACATGCTCTGGTTACAGATGACTTATCTCTTGAGTCGTATAGTGGGTGAGCCCTAGAATTAGCCTTGGCAAATATAAGCTACATGGCATGCATCCCACCCCATCCCCACTCCCCAATGTCAATCTTCTAACTTCTCCACAGTACTGTTCTCCTGTAGCTGCCTTTCTTATCACTCCTAATCACTCTTGTCACTCAGCCAAATCCCTGTAGCTCCATGCAGAAGGGCAGGGTAGGTGCAGAGTGAAAAGGATACTATAAATATAGTACTATACATATAAAGTCTCAAGACATAGATGGTGCTTAATAAAAGCTTTATAAATAGATGAATGAATGAATGAAAGATAAAAAGTGAAAGAAGATCAAGGAAAATCATATTATTTCCTGAGGCCTTCTATCAACTTCTTGATGAAGTGATGAAGAGGTTTTAAAAAGAGTTAGGATTTTTTTCCCCATAATCACTATAAAAACCTCTAAAAATCATAGTTCATCATATTACCAATAAACACTGATGGTTACTGCTCTAGGGTAGGCCCTTATAATTTCATACTTGGACTCAGGAATATCTGGGTTCAAATTCCTTCTCTGATTCTTACTAGCTATGTACTGGACAAGACAGTTAACCTCTCTAAACCAGTTTCTTTATTTGTAAAATGAAGGGTTTGGACTTTCTGTTGCCTCTGGTCACTTTTTGGTCAAGATCTCTGACGCACAGTGTATATAACTGAAGCCAAAGAAGTCAGAAATTTGCTCAAGGTCATAGAGAAAGGGAATGTCAGAGAAGAATTTGAATTCAAGTCATCCGTGTTCTTTTTACTGTATCATGGAGACTCCATCAATCACATGAACAATTTGTTTCTTCCTTAGTAGAATGTAAGTTCCTTGAGGATAGAGACATTCATCTTCTTCTTGGTATCTTCTTCATCTTGCACAATGCCAAAATACATAATAAGTATGTATTTTATTTAATTGTATGTATTTAATTTAATCTTTTCCCAGTTTTTTCTACTGTAGGCTATCCATTGTAGCCAATATTTTTTTTCTCACCGACTTGGAATCTTACCTTAATAAACTGTTTTTTTTTCCTCTCCTTGTATCCATTCTAGCTAGTAAATGTCTCAATAAACTTTCCTCACCTTAAATCCTATTAATTCCTCTTACTTAAAGAAGCAGAAATGTCATCAATCATAATTAAGCTGGAAACCCAGATGCCAACATTTGCCTAGCTAGTGGCATAACAAAAATTTTTTCATGTACCTTGCAACTAATGAGTTCAGTGATATAGAAATTTCATCAGAGCTTATTTGGACAAGTTTCAGAGTATAAGATTATCTCTACTAGGGAATGGAAAGGAAAACCATAACTAGTAATTCTGGCACTCAGAACAATCAACACAAATCATGCCCTTAGGTCAACTTTTCAATTCTTAGTGTGCAAATAAGTAAATCTGAAAAATGTCTTAGAATTTTTGAACTGGAAGAGATCTCAACTGCCATCTATCTGGTCATACCCATAATCACAAAGGAATCTTGGAAAAGTGGTCATCCAATCTCTGCTGAATGACTTTGAAAGAGGTAAGACTTCTACTCTCCCTAGACAATTCATTTCACTTATGGTCAGTTCTAATCATTAGGAGATCTTTTCCTCACATCATTCCTAAATCTTCCTCTTTATAATGTCCACTTGTTGTTCCTGATTACACTGGGGTCAAATAAAATAAGTCTTTTTTTTTTTTTCTTTTGAAGCAATCAGGGTTAAATAACTTGCCCAGACTCATACATCTACTGAATGTCTCAAGGTAGATTTGAACTCAAGTCTTCCTAACTTCAGAGCTAAACGTTCTATCCACTGGTTATAAAGTTGCTTCCAAACAAAGCAAGTCTAACCTCAATTTCACGTGACAGCTTTTCAAATCCCTAGACAGTTGTTGTTCTCAACTCAGTCTTCTCTTCTTCAGGCTAACAACCATTCTTCAACCAATTTTCAAATGGTTTGAAATAAAGACTTTCACTATTCTTATTGTGTTCTGCCAGGTACTTTCTAGCTAAATTCATTTGAGCAGGAAGATAATTTAGTTATTATAGTAGGGCTACATTGTTGAAGTGTGGTAAATCTAATGTCCTCAATTTTAGTGCCCTGGAACAATCTCAATTTTTGAACCCCCAGAATTTGGGAATTAGAGGATATCTCACCATTTAGCTGATCCAATTTATACATTAAAAAATATCTCCAACAAGACTATACTTGAGGACTTCCATAAAAGAAGCATGCCATGTTTAAAGTCAGTCCATCCTATCTTTGGACCTCACCAATTGTTAAGAGGTTTTCTCTGATAAAAAGCCAAAAAAAATTTTTAGTAACTTCCACTCATTATTCTTGCCTCAACTTTCTCAACTTTCTGCCTTGAATCTAATTTATCTATTCTCTACATGACAGTATTTCTAGTACCTAAAAACAGCCAACATGTTCCCCCTAAATCTTCTCTTTTCCAGGCTAAGCATGCCAGCTTCCTCCATTTGATCTTCAATAGTAAGGACTCAATACTCTTCATCATCTTGGTTGCTCTCCTCTGGACAGTCTCCTACTTATCAATTTATTTCTTAAACTATGGTCTCTAGAACTCAATACAATATTCCAGATAAGTTAGGATCAGGGCAGAAATATGGAACTCTCACTTCCATATTCCTGGAATCTATTCTCTTAATGCAGCCTGGGATTTCATTAGGTTTTTTTTTTGGATGCTATCCCTCCATGCTTATAGCTGTTATGGAAATTAATCAAACAGAATAGTCTTTGATGGAACTTCTATCTTTTCCACTTTTATTTTAAGGGATGAAAGTAAACTGAGGTTAGTGGAAAGCAGGATCTTTCCATCTCTGAAAACATTGCTTATTTTTTCTATTATTAAGGGATTTTGCCTAGTGACCTTTGTAGTAGCAATCCTAATATGCTTTTCATGATCACTTTTTTCATTCACAAAGTCACTGTAAGATTGTTATGATCTGCAGCAGCTGATAAAGGACAAATCATTGTGGGGCTAGATGATTGGTTTTGTTTTGTTTTGTTTTTATAAGTTCTATATCTTTCTTTAATGCAAGCATTATTTGGGTGCTGTTTTTCATTTTTTTTAAACATGTTTATTATCTCAGACAACTAGACCAATGCATGATTTACATATATAGTTCCTTGTAATACTGTAATATCTTCCAAATCAGACTATTCAGGAATGGCTTACTTATCCATAGCAAGATATAAAATAGAAAAAAATTTAATAAAGATAAAACATAAAAGTACCCTGTAATGTTGAGATACCCTGGGTGCTATTTACAATTCTGAAAGAACACATAGTTCATCAACTCAGGAAAGAAAGGCCCTTGAAAAGTCTTTACTTCACCATGAATCAGTTGAAATGGGCAGCAACAAAGAACAACAGAAACATCATTGGATTTAGTCATTTCACCTCCCTGAGCCTCCATTTCCTCAAATATAAAATGAGACAGTTATACTATAAGACCTCTAACATCCCTTTAGGACTTACTGTGATCTTAGCTAAAGCACTTATGTATATATCTTAAAAGGACAGAAGCAAAGATATAAGCCATGGCCCTTTTTTTCAGACTACACTTTGACTATTAATTTTCTGAATGGCAGGAGGAAAATGTTTGTTCTTGTTAAGTTCAAGCAGAATGCCATTTATAGGAATTATGCCTCCTTGTTCCCCTGATACCTTTCTTTTCACGTTAATGTTTCTTTCAGTTTTTTGAGCCCTTTTTGAATTGGCAGTTTCTCTTTTGAGACTTTAGCACAAATTGGTATTTTGCTTTTGTTTGTTTTTGGCTTCCAACACTCCATAAATCACCAAATGCATTCAATTCTATTACTATGTAGCTGACACTTGATAAACACAGTTTGCTATTTTATTCTCTTCTTCCATCATTCATCCCTTTTCTTCTTCTATTTTTCTTACACATTGACTCAATTGCTAAAAATACACAGCAGCTGTAGGTGCTGCCAAAAATGCTTTGAGAATGAGTAATCCCACTTGCCCAAGATTCAAAGTGTGAGGGTCCTGAAAAAATTTCCTCTCAAGTGAATGAACCAATTCATGTGACACAGACAGGAAGAGAAGAACCTGATCTCATGTATGAGCTGTAAGTTCATGGTAAGACAAAGTCAGTAAGTCAACTCAACACCGAAGATAAAAGAATTGGTCTTTGTCACCCAAAGAAATCTCTCTCAGTTAGTTCTGCTACCTGGGACAAATATCTCATCTTTTCTATGAGCCATCCCATTCCTTTCTTAATGTTTACTTTGCATTTGAATTTAGTTTTCAGTAATAGATTTATCTTTCTCTGAATCTTGATTTATCTTGGAGATAAAAGACTGGGTCATACACAGTGAGATGTTTAGATCAATTATTTTGCTGCCATTCCATTTTCCTTTGTGAGGTTGTTGGGAGATGAAGCATTGGGAGAGAAGTATACTGGATTTGTAGTTGGGGAATCTTGGTTTGAATACCAGATTTGTCACCCAGATCTCTGACCCTTTGGCAAGGCATTTCATTTCTATGTACCTTAGTTTCCTCATTTGGCACAAGAAAACAATTACTATCGCTAAGGAGATAAAGATACAAACATTTGAAAATATTGACAGATCTTTTTGTAGTGGCAAAGAACTAATAACAGGATTCCCATCAATTGTGAAATGACAAAAACAAATTATGAAATATAAGCACAGAAGAATATTATGGCACTACAATAAATGTTGAAAGAAATGGTTTCAGAGAAAATTGAACAGATTTGTGCAAGACGTAAAGAGAGTGATACAAAGTGAAGAACCAGAATAACAACTAGCTGTTGTTACTGTTGTTCATCCATTTTGATCATGTCTGATTGTGACCCCATTCAGAGTTTTCTTGGTAAAGATACTGGAGTGGTCTGCCATTTCCCTCTCCAGTTTATTTTATAGATGAGAAACTGAGGCAAATAAAATTAAGTGACTTACACAGGATTATATCATGAGTAAATGCCTGAGGTCAGTTTTGAATTCAGAAAAATAAGTCTTTCTAAGTCTAGCCCCACCATTCTAAACACTGTGCCACACAGCTGTCTCATGAACACAATTTATGAAATAATATTTTAAAGACAAATCATTCTAAAAAACTAATTCATTCAGTGACTATCTGCTATTTCAAAGGACCTAAAATGACGTGTGCTATTCATCCTCTGGCAAAATAGGCAGACCCTAGGTGCAAAATGAGATAAACATTTTTAGATATGGCCAACATGTGAATTGATTTTTGCTTGACTATGCTTATGCCTGTTTGGATTTGGGAGGGGAGGAGGTTTGTTTTATTGTTGTTATTGTTGACTTTTTTTTTCAATTGGAACAAGAGAAGGTGGAAAGGAGGAAAAAATGCTTATGAATTTATTTTTTTTAATTTATAAAATAAAATAAAGAAATCAAACCAAATAATAGGTAAGTTCCCTTCACATTCTGACAAATACTAACTCTCTGATTCAATCATCCCCATCCACATTCTGAAGCAAATCAGGATACCTATGTTTTACCCCTTATCAGCCCACATCCCTTTCTTTCCTGAAGGATTTCACAAGGACGCTCAAGTATTTAATTGACTTAGGTCAAGAATGAGAAACTCCCTGAAAGAAAAAAAAAATCTAAGGTAAGAATTTTGTCCTTCTATTTGCTTTGCCAGTCTTCCGATTTTTCTTCTCTTTTGATGAGAAGGAAGCCTTTCAGGACTCTATTTGGACCTTTCAAGACCACCAGCAACCCTTGCCATTTCCACTTCATCTGACCAGATCCTGGGTCTAAACTACTATCACTCTAAATAAGATTGACTTATTTGTATATATTTATTTCATTTTTTGGAAAATATTTTGAGGGCCTGTGAGGTCAGGAATATATTTTTAAAAATTTTCTTACCCCCAACAAAAAAAAAATGATATGTTTCTTTCTATTTGTGGATTCTGTAGCTTTCTTCACTTTGAACTTCCAAGTACCAAGATGACCTGAAATCTCATCATCATTCTGCTAAGTCAACCTTACATACTCACTACATTCCCAAATCTTTCAACTTCCCTCTTATATCCTGGACTTTCTAGCTAACTCTTCATTTCTCATCTACTGCTTTCAATCCCAGCACTTAGCTGAGTGTCTGGCACATAATAAGTTACTTAATAAATGTTTATTGGATTGAATTGATTTGAAATGGATTAAGGCCCATCCAAAGGGGGTTTGGTTAAGTTCTCTCTGGATCTTCCCCTTCTCTTATTTTGTTACCACTATGGTGAGCAGCTGCTTTTTATTAGGGCAGCAGGAAATAGCGCAAATTTATTGCATTTTAAAATTTGAAGGAATCCTAGAGTTTGTCTAGGCCAACCTCCCATTCAATGTAAAAATTTTTTTAAAAAGCTAACATTTATATAACATTTGAACAAATTTGCAAAATGTTTTACCCACATATTTTACATATTTTATTTAATTTGACATGAGTCTCAGAACTCTATGAAAGAGATATTACTATCTTCATTTTACAGAGTAGGAAACTAAAACAAAGAAAAGATGTGACCTTTGCCTCGGGTCACATAGCCAAGTAAATATTTGAGGCAGGATTCGAATACAGCCTTTCTAACTCAAGTTCGGTGCTCTCTTCCTTTGCTGTCTCGTAGCCCATGTCAGGAATTACCAGATAGCCCTAATAAATTGGTCATCTGATCTCTGCCTAATGATGCACAGCACTGGCAGACTGAATATAGCATAAAACTATCCATTACACTGTCAGATGGCCCAAATTATTAGAAAATCCTTCTCTAATATCAAGTCAAAATTTGCCTCCCAGTAACTTCCAAACATTGATACTGATTCTGCCCTCTGGACAAAAGCATAAATTCAACATTTCTCCATCACAAATCTTTAAATACCCAAGAGAGCTGTTATGGAAATGTAAGGGAATGCTTTTTAAAAGTGCATTCCAATTATCAATGTTCTTTTAAAACTGATGACTGGACACAAAATTTCAGATGTAATCTGACTAGTGCAAAACACAGTTTGACTAAGTACTTCCCTCAATCTGTATATTCTAACACTAAAAATTGAAATTATTTCTTTAAAAAAAAATTTATAGCATCCAAACACAGTTCAGTCCTACTTCAGTGCCTTGTTAGGGATAAAAGTCAGTTTTGAGTATTCTAAAGCCATGATAATGAAATACCTCAACACTTTCTTGCATTGAATTGGCTGGCCTTCACAACAAGGAAATTCTATGAATGCAAGGCCCAGTAATAGATTCTGTTATCAGAGACCCAGACTAGCTAAATTCAGAGAGGGTTATCACCTAGAGTTACCTGCAAAGTAAAGATCTGAAGGGGCAGAGGGTGGTGGGAACAGACTATACTCCTAATCTTGTGTACTAACACATGAAGAGACTGACATCTATATTGTGGAAGGGAGTGCCTATCCTCATGAACCCCTGGATCTTTAGAGGAATTTTAGTGATAATCAGCCAAGTGACATTTTTGTCTCCTGTTGTTTGTACTCAGCTAAAATCAACCGATCATTTTAAGCTATATCCCTAATCCCACCAACAATTATAAGCTATTTAATTTTAGAGTACTTTCTAGAAATATTTTACTTCCAAAGATTAAATTCTCTTCACTTTATGTGGACTTTTGCTGGTTTTCATTCAGGATTATTGTTTGAAATTCTCTTTAAATTCTAAGAATATATATATATACATATACATATATATAAGCATATCACACATATTTTTGACTATATATACACATATATAGATATGTAATTACAATAAAGCTAATACATATATAGGCAAAGAACTTTGCAAATATAATCCCATTTGGCCTTGTGAGGTAGGTGTTATTATCATTCCCAATTTAGAAATGAAAAAAATAGGACCTTACAAAAAATGTATAAAATGTAAATTATGATTTGCCCATGATCACAGAGTTGGTAAATGTCTGAAGCAAAATTTGAACCCAGGTCTTCCTGATTCCAAATTCAGCTCTCCAGAGACTCTTCCACTTATATTTAGGAGAGGTGGCACTAATCAAGAGCTGACTTTAAAAAGAGTTCTAGCTCTGACACATAACAACTATGTGACCTTGGACATCTTTTTACTTCTTAGCACTTTTTATTGTCTTCAATTCTTATTATTACTTCTTTTATATTATTTAATATTTTTATTTTTCCCAGTTACATATAAAACAATTTTTACGTTTGATTTTAAAACTTTGAGTTCCAGATTCTCTCCCTTTCTCCCTACCTTTTCCCCACTGAGAAGTCACCTGTATTGTCTTCAAATCTTAAAGACAATAAAATTGCAGATATTGATCTGTATTATTAGAAGGCATTTTCTCACATCAGAGCTGTTGATACCAAAGATATCATAGTTGTGTATACATATATTTAGTTTAATAATTGCTATCACTCAATGTGCTTTACGTTGTGTAGTTTATATAATTATGTCATCTAATTCTCACAAAAATCATTATTTTACTATTATTATCCCTATTTTTTATTAAAATAAAAAATGAAGCTATCAGAGGTCATGGCTTAACTTGTGGTCACGTTACTAAAGTAGGAGCTTAGCACACCTTCCAGTTAAACATGTTACCTATTTATATTGTGTCCTATATGCCCTGGGACCAAATCAAAAACAAACAAAAGAAAAAAAACTTAGGTACAGTGCAATATTGTTTCTAATTGGCTTGTGAGCAATATATTTTGAAACATTTTCTCCCCACTAAACAGGTTTAAAGTTCTCAAGAAGCATTTTTAATTCAAGGTTAATATTGTCAATTTATTCTATGATTGAAAACCATATTATTAGAAAGTCATATTCTTTTTGGTATCTACAAAAAGCCAGCCTCCTTTTCCAAAATGACCTGAAACTCTTTCCTCATGATGGGAGTGAAGGGGAACCCTCTAAAGCTAAGGATTTTTTCTTGAGCAACTTTTGAGCAATCCTCTTCTCTATATTTATCAGTTGAGTCATTAGACCTTGAGGTCCTTCAGAGAAGAGACTTTTTTTAACCTTTCTTTGTAAACCTACCATTTAGTACAGTGGCTAGCATAGGAAAATCGGCATGTTAAGTGATAAAGACTTAAAACTTGATTGCAGAGAAGTGATGCAATATTTGAAGAGTGAGATCAATGAATAAATATTTTGCAATAAGAGAAATTAAGTCAAATTCTTCCAAGGAAAGTTAATGCCACTTTTTCAAGGATTCTCTAGTAATGACAATGGAATAGCTCCAGGAAACTCTAGAATGCTTCAAAAGAACAACTTTAAGAGTAAAAATATCAAGAAAATTAAAAGGTCATTCCATTACTTCTAAAATCTCTTCTATATCCAAATTTATAATTCTAGGAGACTGTTATTCTAGTTTGAAGATTTTTTTTGAATCATAGCACCTTCCCTCTGAAATTATCTCCAATTTATCCTGCATATATCTTATTTGTATTTAGTTATTTGCATATTGTTTCCTTGATTGGACTGCGAGTTCCTTGAGAACAGAAACTAATTTTTTACTTTTCTTTGTATCCATAACACAACACAGTGACTGGCACACAGTAGGCATTTAAAAATGCTTGTTCATTTATTTACATGACTGTTAAAGACTGATTAAAAATTACAGATATTAAAAAGCAAATCAGAAAAATATAAAATTTAAAACAAATGGTGGAGCCATTCTTCAATAAAAAAAATCCTTGAAAAAAAGAAACAGAATTAGAATACAAAAACACAAAAGCAGAAGAAAAAATTTAAACCAATCAATCTGGGAAAGCTACAAAACAAGAACACTGAACTAGGAAATAAGATGAATAGAGCTAATGTAACAAATGTGGTTCTTCCATAAAATATCACAACAAAGAAAATCTGAATGCCGTACTTCAAAAAAAAATTACCCAGAAATAATAGAAACAGACAGCAAATAAACCACAAGAAGCTACAGAATACAAGTAGAAAGAAACCCCAAGTTCAACTCATCAAGAAACAATGATATCAAATTTCAAAATAAAATTTTAAAAATTACAAAAGCAATAAGGAAAAAACTTTTCATTTCCCAATCAATCAGAAATTAGTAATCGTGTCTGAATATAAGAAATCAAAGACAATCTTTGAAAATGAAAGTCGGGAAAGAAAAGATAACGTAAAAGTAATATGTCATCATAGACCTACCTACAAAGGTATGCTCCATTTCCTAGAGACTATATACCTAAGAGACAATCAGGAACAGGAATAATGTACACACGAAGAGTTGTCTTCTAGGTATTTTCCTGCATATTCACTACAAAACTGAGCCTGTCATCAATAGCAGGATAGTCAGCAAAATATGAGGATTAGAATAATTTGTTCAAAAGAATCCACATGTAAGTATAGTATTAAAGATCAAACTGAACATCATGATGTTCTGTGCTATATCTACATAGAGGTTTACCTTCAGACTTCTCTCCTGAGATTTCAGCTCCAGATTTTAGTTAAGCTTGAAGTTCTGCAGCCTGGTCTTTTTCAGTAATGTCAATGAAAGCCAAGAATGTTCATGGTAAAGGTCCTGGTCATTGCATAGTTTTAGTTCACTGCACTACCACTTCATTTATTTTACCTAGAAAAGGGAATGGTGAGATAATCTCAAAAAAGAGAGAAAATAATAATTCCAGAAAATTAAAAGAACTGGAGTATTTCAGAAATAGAGGGTATTGAAGAGAGAAGACTAGAATCAGACAAGTGAAAAAGAAAACTACAGAAATCTGATACTGATTTATGAAAAGGAAGAAATTAAATGCTTATATGTATATGTATTTCTGATCATATGTATTATTCAATAGAAGAGAGCTTATGTGTAAAAATAATTAACTCTATATGTGAGTAAATTAAAGTTCCTAATAAAAAGAAACTGATGATAAGGATTATTTTTTTTGGCTATATACATGAAACATATTTAAAATATATAGGCATGCTCTTTGACCCAAAGATATAACTGATAAGCTATGGATCATTAGCAAAGAATATCAAAGATAGAAAATATATACCAAAATCTTTATAACATTGATTCTTGGGTATAGTAACAAAGGACTGAGCACAAAATGCATGGCTATTGAATGGCAGAATGGCTAAAAATAAATTATGGTACACAGATGTAACATAAGAGTACTGAACTATAAGAAATAATGAAAATGGAAAAACCACTTAGATTCATGGAAAACCATGGACTAAAGAAAAATTAAGTAAATAGAGTCAGGAAATAATATGTACAGTTTAGCTGGGAATAACAACATATCCTGAACACTATATAAATATAATTGTAAGTGGTCAATATAAGCTTAATCCTAATGAAAAAAATGAGAAAATGCACCTCCCTCATTTCTTTACAGAAATTTAAAGCTTTGAGTACAGAACATTTATTTTTTAACCTCAGTTGCTTTGTTGGTTAATTTTATTGAACTGACTTCATTTATTATTATTTTTTTCTTACTTTTTCATTTAAAAAATGTGTTTGTTAATAGAGAAGATATGTATTTGAAACAGAGGTGATACAAAAAAATTAATTTATAAAAACAAAAGAATAATTTTATATTTGTAACAGAATTTAAGTAAAAATGAAACATATATACAAAGTAACAATGAAAGGATAAAAGAAAATCTATTATAATTCAAGAAAAAATGATCAAAACAAACATTGTATAATTGCAGGCACCAGAAATAATAAAAAAGAATAATATAAAATACATATTCGCCAACTTGCATAGAATTTAAGTTCTTACAATAAAACCTAGATGAATTACCAAAAAAATTAACATAAACAAAAGCTTTAGTAAGAATCTTTAATATTTCCTCCTCAGTAATGGACAAATATAACAAATATTAATATTTCTGAGAATATTAGATGTATTAACCTCTAATAGCTTCTCAATGAGAACATTATAGAATAAATTTATTGTAAATATTCTGAAATACTTTTACAAAACTCAACCAAACACTATGATATAAAGGAATCATAAGGAAAGATAAAATGATAAGTGCAATAAACACATGTTGTATAGGCCAAAACACAATCAAATTTGAAGAAAACAATAGAACAAAATGAAAACTAAGTAATACCATCCTGAATAACAAACAAATCTTAGCAACAATCATTATATTAGAAATCAGAGCAATGAAATAGTACATCAAAACAAAGTATACAGTATACAACCAAAATGATCAAAGAAAAATTTCTATTTCTAAATACTTATATAACAAAAAGAGAGAGAGAGAGAAAGGTACAATTGATTAAATGACCATGCAATGAAAAGTGAAACAGTTCCTGCTCTCAAGGAGATATCACAAAAAAACAGTTCAGCTGCAGGGCAGTTGGAAAGCCCCAAAACACAAAATAAAACATTTAAATTGCAACCTTAAAATAATCAATAAGAAAAAACAGCAACTAAAATTACAGGCCTAGTAATGGTTATACTACAAATTGTAAATTATTAATGGAAAGAACATCTCTTTTGGCAAAAATTGTGAGGAAAACTAGAAAACAATTTGGTGCAAATTGGGTTGAAACCAGCTATATACTATACTTATACTATATACAAGCTCAAAATGGTAACTTGCACATAAAATGTCACATAACAAGATGAATTGGAAAAAAATAATAATAAGTGAAAAATGATGGACTAAATATGCAGAATGAGACATTTTGGGACAAGTCAATATAGAAATTTGTTCAGTGTGATAATATATGTTTGTTATAAGACTTTTAGGTTTAAGGGGTTTTTTTTGGTGGTGGTGGTTAGTTGGGGTTTTTTGTTTGTTTTTTTAGTGGGAGGGAGAAAAGAAAAACACTTGCTGGTTTTAAAAAACATGTATTACATATATATATATGTATATACATATATACATATATATATGAACATGACAAAAATAAAATGAGGAAAAAGCACTTTCTATAACTATGATTAGAGGAAAAAATTCTTAACTAAATAAGGCATACGAGCATTAGACAATATAGGCAATTTTGATTACATATAATCAAAAAGGCTTGGTATAAATAAAATTAATGAGGATATAGTTTTAAAAGAAATTGTAGAGTGGTTAAAACATTTTCATTAATTATCACCAATGAAAGTATGAGAGTCAAGAAATATTACAAAGTAATGAAAATATGTAATGTCAAAATCTACTTTCCACTAAATAACTGGCCAAACGATATAAACTATTTTTTAAAAGCAAAGGAAACTATAAATTGTTAATCAGCACTTGAAATTCTGATCCCTATCATTAATTGTAAGAAAAAAATGCAAATTTTTCACAACTCTGAGATTTGCCTTTGCAAATTGGCAAAAATCACTCAAAAGGACTGTGAGAAAGCACATTCATACATGTTGGTGATGTTCTGAAGTGGTTTTAGGTAAGAAGTTGGATGTAGGCAAGAAAAGGGAATCAAAAGTCTAAACCCTTTGACCTAACAAAGCCACAACTATACTTCATAGAAGTCAAAGATAAAAACTAAGGTCTAATAGATATCTAAATATTCACAGCAGCAGTTTTTGTGGCAGAAAAAAATTATAAACAAAGTTACTACCTAGTGTTTGTGGGTGGCTAGGAGGAAGGATGGGGGAAATGATTTTTAAGCGAAATGAGGGGAAATGAGTCAAATTCAAGATTTTTATAAATAATGATGGACTTCGAGAACAGAAAAAATAGCTCCTTCAGGGATTATTAGGGCAGAATGCTATATATATTTTCAGTTATGACCACTATATCTAGTGTTTTTCCTGTTTTTCTTTGTTGAGGCAATCATTATGAGACCACTTTCCCAATTTCCACTCAAATGTCAGGCCAGAGGCCCAGCAGGTGCCTAATTGCTATCTTAAGAATTCTGTGGTGTAACCCTTGGGAGTCTAATACTGTCACGAAAATGCCCCAGTATGTTTTCCATTGATTATTAGCCATTCTTAATTAGCTTTGTTAAGAGAGAATTCACTAGACAGGTATAGCAAAGACAGTAGCTACAGAAACATCTGCCTGAATTGAAGACACATTTTCCGTGCACCTAAGGTCTTTTGGGAAAGTGTTCTTGAACACAGAGAGCTCATGTGGACAAGGAGTAAGCTTATAGCCCTTAATTACATGAAGTTCTCAAGTTCTCTCTCTCTCTCTCTCTCTCTCTCTCTCTCTCTCTCT
>JAJPUD010013890.1:23190-42535 GCA_023553655.1 Myrmecobius fasciatus | reverse complement strand
TGGCTACCATGGTATCTAATTAATGTTCCTTGAAACAATACAAACTCTCAAAAGAAGAGAACCTAAGCAATGGGATTACTTTCATTTCTGCAAATCCATGTAATTTTAGGAGCAAGTAGGTGATGCAGAAGATAGAGTTCTGGGCCTATAATCTGAAAAATAATCTTCGTAACTTCAAATCTGGATTCACACACTTAGCATGTGACTATGGGCAAGTCAATTAATTTTTGTTTTGTTTTTGTTTTGTTTATTTTTTGTTTCGTTTCGTTTTGGTTTGGTTTGGTTTTTGTTTTTGGCCTCTGTTGTTCATCTGTAAAAAAAATAAAAAAGCTGGAGAATGAAATGGCAAAACACTACAGTGTCTTTGCCAAGAAAACCACAAATGGGGCTGGACACAATTGAAAAAATGACTAATCACAACTGCTCTGGTTAATGTATTTAGTATGTCAAAGCACCTTTAAAAAGTTTTCTAATTGTAAGAATTATCTTTTTTTCCAGAACAAAGAAAATATAAAAGAAAGACAAAGTCTTTAGTATGGTTACATAATTAGTCAATGTAAGTCAGGATTGGAAAACATTTAGAAATCCTGTCTTGTCCTTTATTGTTTGATGTCTTACTGTTTATATGATTTGCATTTTATAATATTTATATTATTCATTCCAAATAATATTCTATACATTTGCTTGCATTAGCCTCTAAAAGAATACTTTTCACAAAAGGAATATTTTCAGTTTTATTTGTTCATGGTCACTTATATCATGTTTCCTCCTATTTTTCTGTCATCACCATTGTCATCATCTTCTTATTCTTGTTCTTGTTCTTCTTTTTCTTCTTGCTTTTGTTCTTTTTCTTGTTCTTGTTCTTCTTCCTTGTTGTTCTTGTTCTTGTTCTTTTTCTTCTTGTTCTTGTTCTTGTTCTTGTTTTTGTTCTTCCTTCCTTTTTTCATGTTCTTGTGCTTGTGCTTGTTCATCTTCTCTTCCTCTTCCTCTTTCTTCTCCCCTCTCTCCCTCCATCGTTCTTTTTTTCTGTCCTTCCCCATCCCCCTTTCTCTCTTTCTCTCTCTCATACTCTCTCTTTCTCTCCCCTCTCCTTTTTCCTCTCTTTCCATTTTTTTAATTTTTAGCTCATTTATAATCACCAAATTGGTGGATCTCTTAACTTCTCCACTATTAAAGATTTTCAGGTACTAGAAAAATGTAATAGAACTAAAACTTCCCAAAGACCTGGCCTGCAACAAATCCTACATTTCATTTTTTGTGAAACTTTACAAGGAACCCTTTGATGTGAAAACCAGGAAGGCTGCTTTAAAAATGACTAGTTCAAAAAAGAGTAGGTTGATATTAATAGGGCATTGAAAATACATTATAGGGACAAAAAAGAAATATTAAAATGAAACCCAGATGATGATAAAAATGGATAGAGAGGGTTCTGATCAAATGTTTTGATAGAATAACAAAATTACAAAGCAAAAGGGTGTGGGAATGACAGGGATAGAAATACAAACATAGAAATAGGAGACTTAAAATAAATTGATACAATCAGGGAAAAATAAACTAAATTGTTGAGCCAACTAGAAATAAAGTACCAAAATTAGAGCCATGTGTGTAACAAAGAAATGGATGACATATGAAGAATTACAGAAATCTGGCTTCCTCCTGAGGATGCTAAACTATTCATAAGATACACTTAGAGGGCTCCCCTATCAGCAAAACAAAGTTTAAAAAATGGGGTGAGACTCTGCATTTTTAAGGGAGAATGTAGAGTTTCCAGAAACGCAAAGCCCTGATCACTAAAATGTAATCAGTCATTTTAGGCTGAGGCCAACGCAGATGACAATGAAACAGAGAATGCACAATGGTCCCTGGACAGAAAGAAATGAAAGACTGATGGACAATGAAACCACAATTATGTGCAATTTCAACATCTCTTCAAAATTAATTGGAGGGCCTCTGAGGTTTAGAACAGAAAAGAAAGGAATGATGAACAGGGCAATTGACTGTTTCCTGAACCAAGACGTCAGATACCCTCATTCCTTGATCTAGTCTTAACCAATGACCAATATTGCTTTTTAAAAAATCATAAAAAAGATGAACCACTGGCCCAAAGTGAAAGTGAAATGCATTGCAATGATCTATAAATGGAAAACAAATGTGACCAAAAGAAATTAAAATTTTAGGAGAACCATTACAGCAAATGTTCTGTGAGGAAAGTGGAGGAGAGCAATTTTTTTTAGCAATTATGAAATCTGATATTTTGGTGGAATAAAGTATAATACAGTTCAAATATGATAGAATAAAACAGTAGCAACTAGATTTTTAAGAGTTTGAGGTCAATGAGAACTTAGGGCCTTTTTTCAGACTCATGTGAATTACAGAAGAAATTAACCAAAAGTCAAGAAAAATAGGAAAATGTTAAAAGAAAGAATATTCAAGATGCAAAAAATATTAACTGAGTAATATAACTTTCAGAGTACTCCTCTCCCTGTATCATGAAGCATGCCATTCATAATTATAAAAACAATTCTGCCTCCTCCCAAAAAATTCCAGAAATGCATTGTATTATCTTGCCCACATGAACATCCACTTTAAGAATCACAAACATTTTTTTAAATTTATTTATTTATTTTTTTAATTTTATTTTTTTTATTTTATTTGCATAACATATGTGTGGGTAATTCTTCAACAATAACCCTTACATAGCTTTCCGTTACAAATTTTTCCCCCAACTCCCCACCCCTCCCCTAGATGGCAGGATATCCACTACATGTTAATTATGTTAAAATATTGGTAAATCGAATATATGTATACATATTTCCAAACTTGTCATTGTTGTGCAAGAAAAATCTTGTCTACACAAACGATATATCAGATAAAGGAAACACAATGTAAGCAAACATCAATCAAGGAGTATGAGAATGTTATGTTGTGGTCCACATTTCACATCCCTCTCTCTGGGTGTATATGGCTTTCTTCAGTGAACAATTGGAGGTGGTTTGAAACATATCATTGTTGAAGAGAGCCATGTCCATCAGAATTAATTGTCATATAGTACTGTTGTTGCCGTGTATAATGATCTCCTGGTTCTGCTCATTTCACTCAGCATCAGTTCATGTAAGTCTCTCCAGGCCTCTCTGAAATCATCTTGCTGGTCATTTGTTACAGAACAATAATATTCCATAATATTCATATACCATAATTTATTCAGCCATTCTCCAATTGAAGGGCATCTATTCAATCTCCAGTTTCTAGCCACCACAAAAAGGGCTGCCACAAACATTCTTGCACATGTGGGGCCTTTTCCTTCCTTTATGATTTCTTTGGGATATAAGCCCAATACAAATGCTGCTGGGTCAAAGGGTATGCACAGTTTGATAACTTTTTGAGCATAGTTCCAAATTGTTCTCCAGAATGGCTGTATCAGTTCACAGCTCCACCAACAATGCTTCAGTGTCCCAGCCCTCCCACATCCCCTCCAACATTCATCATTAACTTTTCCTGTCATTTTAGCCAATCTGACAGGTGAAGAATCACAAACATTTGTTATTCTATTTGACTGATGGATTGAAACATTGCAGAAGTTGAAGTTCTAACGTGGAAAAACATCTTTTAGCAACATGAGGGAATTGTTATTATTTGAACTATAACCAAAACATCAAAGTCAAGGTTCAGATTTATTTTCCCTCCTGTAGGATCACATGTAAATTTGTGAGGAAACAGGGTCTAATATATAAAATTTTGTTTTATGACCAATTTTCCAGAACATAATTCTGTATTTCTGATTAAAAAAAAAAACATGCCTATCATTATATTACCCAGATACTTTGGTCTGAATACTTACTGATACTTCTCAAAATTTTAGGGACATAATCATAAGGATAAAGGAGTATTACACCTGGAGTTATGGGAATCACAAGTAAGCTATGCTTCATACAAAGTATTATCTGGGTTACTATCTATCAAAACCCATTTCATCATCTACCTATACTATCTAACTCACAAGTTCATTGTGAATAAAATATTGGGTAAGCCTTAATCCACTACATAAAGGTAAGTCCTTATTTAGTGGTTAAAAAGCAGTTCATAAGTATCATCATTCAAAGTAAAATCTATCTGTCTCTCTGTCTCTCTCATTCTGTTTTTGTCTGTCTCTCTTTATCTCTGTCTCTCCGTGTGTCTCTGTCATTCTCTGCCTCTTTGTATCTCTGTGCTCTATATCCCTGTGTCTGTCTTTCCTTATTTCTGTCTTTGTTTCTTTGTCTCTGTCTGTGTCTCTCTGTCTCTTTCTCTCTCTGTCTCTCTGTCTCTCTACCTCTGTCTGTCTTTCTCTTATCTAGCAATTTGGATATCCTTACTGTTTCTCAAAGAAATGCTATCTCTAGATTCCTGAAAGTTCTCCTCATCTCTAACTCCCTGACTTCAAATCTCAGGTAAAACTCCACTTTCTCATGGAAGCTTTTCTGACCACTCACCTCCTGGATTTAATATTTGTTTCTCCCTTGGTTATCTCCAATTTGTCTTATACATATCTTATTTGGGCATCATCTTATCCATTACATTGTGAGAACCTTGAAAATAAGGTTCTTATTTTTCTTTGCACCCCCAGTGATTAGCATAGCATCTGGTACCTAGTGGGCACTTAAGTACTTATTAGTTGACTGACTGACTTAATTGTTTTTATAACTTCTATATTCATTTCACTTTCTAAGAAATTCAGTGGAAACATTCTTCCTCATTTTCTCTTGAAAGATAATTGTTTGACAAGAAGGGCAAACATATAGATATTCAAAATAGGAATTGGTGTTATGGAACTCTTACCAGATACAAAATACCATACTAATTGTTAAGCTAGGGTTTGCAAAGATGATTAAGACATTAATGCTCTACCTTGCTCTAAGGTAATTTAGAATCCATTAGGAATGAATAAGATATACAAAATGCCTAAATATAGCACAAGATATAATATAAGAAATGCATAAAATAGGCATAGAGTACAATATACTTCAAAAAAGCATTTGTGTCTCCATTGTAGAAATAATACAATTTTTTTATATTTAAAAAGCTAAAATGACATATTCTGTGAGCACTTATTAATCTTTTATAATACATTCCAACCCCCAGCCAATACAGACACAAACAAAAATTAAGGAGGAAATCTAATGGAAGAAACATTATTTTTGGAGTCTATATGTTTGGATTTTAATTTATTCTAATACATTAGTTGTGTGAATCTAGGCAAATTGCTTTACTTCTCAAAACTTCAGTTACCTTATCTCCACAATAAGAATAATATTATTTGTATTACACATCTGGCTTCATGGAGGTATTGTGAGGAAAGCACTTTGTATATCTTAAAATGCTATATCAGATAAAAACCATCTAAACTTCTCACTCAAGTAAGATCAGGGGAAAAAAAGAAAAGATGACCTTTTTTTCCCTGAGGCAATTGGGGTTAAGTGACTTGCTCAGGGTCACACATCTAGGAAGTGTTAAGTGTCTGAGACCACATTTGAACTCAGGTCCTCCTTCAGGACTGGTGCTCTATCCATTGCACCACTTATCTACCCCAAAATGACCAATTTTCAAGAAGGAAAATTCTTGTTATTTAGGGGAAAACAAACAAAACAAAAACTAGAAACATCTCAAGATGGTAATGGAGGATACTAATTATGATTCATTTAATGATATTTTTTGAAACATCTCTTGTCTATATCACCTTTGCAAATTAATGGATATGAGGTTAAATCACAAAACCATAACTCATATCTTGAGCATTATTTGTTCATTCCTTCCTTCATTTTTTGCTCATTCATATATTCACTCATTCATCCAAAAACATAATTCAAATCACATCTGTGATTCTGCTGACTATAGAAGTTAATTTGAAAGTCCTCTCTTTTTTTTTTTTTTTTTGGCTTTTCAAGTAGATTACCATGAGTATTCTCACCATGAAATATTAAAAACTTAGTTGCTTAGTTTCATCAGAGAAGTGTTTATACTTTGTTTGGGAATAATTTAATCCACGTGTATAAATTGTATATATTTCTGCAGAGGTTTTAGCACTCGGGGATGAAAGATTTTATAATATCAAATCAGCACTTGAATCGGTAGTTTGGAAATGCTAGGAAAGACCCTATATTTGGCACATGTTTAAATGATGCATGAGGCAGAATTGAACCCACCCCCCTTTTCATCTGTTCTTATTACCCCCAAAGTTCTAATGAAAGATTAACCCCTTATATATTTTCTTGAGCTAAAACACAGGATAGAAAAATTCACTTAATAAGGGAATCATTTTACATAAATGCCAAAAGGAAAAGTATCAAAAATCAATTTGTGCCACAACCACAGTTTTAACTTTTCTTGAAGTGCACACAGCACAAGGATGTTATAGCAAAGAGAACCATATATATATTCCATGCTGAGTCTAAGCCCCTGAACTTTTCCCAAAAGCTTAAAAGATTAATTTACTTACTTCACAGCTTGCACAGCTGTTATTCCCTATAATTGGACTTTTTAAAAAAATAGTATGAGTCATTTGGAATATTTATATAAAGCCAAAATAAAAGGTTCCTGACTGTGATGAAAGCAGCATGGGGGCATATTATAAAGAAATGTACCATCCATTCAAAAAGCAGGTTATGGAAGATGATGGTTTGTTTGTTTTTTTTGGTCATTTGTTTCTGACAGGATGACAACTAATAAAGGACAGAATGGGGAAGAGTCTCCAAATTAATACATTATTTGGATATTTTTGTTGGTGTTTTTATGTATTTAAAAATCATTAATAAGGTTTTCCAGGGGGCATAACTCTTTTGGGAAACAATGTAACATCCAAATTACCAACAAATTAGTGATTTATGTTAAGAAACTGTTTTTTAATAATTTCACTCCTTTTTTCACAGTGATCCACTGGAACAATGAAATTGGAATCTAAGATTAATAAGCAAAAATAATTTTGACATATTCCTATTATACTCTAAATTCATAAAACCTGACACAGAGGTGAGGTGTCAAAGTCATGGTCAATGGATTTAGTTTGATAGTAAATAGGTAAAGCAATTTGAAATTGTTTAATAAAATAAATAAAAATGACATAAATAAAACAATAAAAATTTTAAAAGTATAAATGCTTTTGATTTATAATTTCAAAATCAATATATTTTTCACATTTAATAAATATATTTACTTCTATTTTAAATTGAATGCCACTGGACTATAGCCATTAGTCAACTAAGAAGTAAGAATGGATAATACTACCAAAAGAATATATTTTTATCAAAATTCAGAAATATATCATTGAAATAACTTTAAATTCTTTAAGTTTGCTTGCTGATCAAGGACATTCATTATTGTCATGTCACACCTAAAAACTCCTCCTGCATTAATTCCTGGTCATAAAGGAGGAGTTTGCATGGGTCAATGAAGCTAAGGGCTGTGCCATTCAGGGTTACCCAAAACAGACAGTGTTGACAAAGGTAAGTCAGTAAAGAAGAAAATGGCAAACCACTCTAATATTTTTGCCAACAAAATCCGGAGAAATGATAAAAATGCTAAAAGAATTACATAGAAAAACAACCCCCTTATATTGGACAGTGTCTAATACATCACTGGGGGAAAGCAGAGGACAATTGTAAGTTGCTCCAGAAAGTAAAATAGCTGGGTTGAAACTGAAATTTCAGCTGTACATGTGTCTGGTAATGTATGGAAAGTCTGATGCTGTAAAAAATCAATATTATATGCTGAGAGAGATAGAAGACCAAAAGGGAGAATAGGATGGCAGAGAATGAGATGAATAGGTAATATCATGGAAGCAACAAGCATGAATTTTGAAAGACTTTGGGTGATAGTGGAAGAAAAATGGACCTGAAGTGCTGTGGCCTTTGGGGTTACCAAGAGTTAGACATGACTGAAAGATTGAACAACAGCAATCTAAAAGAATTCAGTGATAAATCATATGATTTGGGAAATAAAATGTCTCACTCTTGTTGCCTTATTATTAGGAATTTCTGTTCAAAGATATATGTTCATAATTATTTGAATCACAGGACCATAGAATTTGGAGCTAAATGAAACTTTGCCCAACTTTTAACAAATTTGCATTCTATTCAATTCAGTAATGAGGACATGGAGGTTCAGAAAAGTTACATGAGTTAACTTAAGATAGCACCTAATCAGCATTTTAACTAGGTCCTCTAATTTAAAAATGGATGCCCTTTAGATAATACCATATAGGAAATTTAGAAGGAAGGAATGAAAAATTTACTTCCTGTTTGCTTTGTTTTGTTTTCCTAAAATATTTGAAAAATTCAGGACACCCCCCTCCTCCCCACATATATACATGCTCAATTGGGAAAGACATAACTAGACAGAAATTATTTTGGAAAGAGCTTGTCATTTTAATACTTGCTAGCTAATATTTATGACTAGTACTTAGATTGTACTAGTATGATTTAAGTTGGAAAGAACTCTTATCACATTTTATTCTCACAGAGATGTGTGGAAATGCACTAGGAGATATATTTGTTTTTTAACCCTATTTTATAGATAAGGAAACAGTCTTAACAAGTCAGGGTCATAGAGGTAGAAAGTGTCTTTGGTAGGATTAGGACTTAGGTTTTCCTGACTCCAAGTTCATAATTTTTACCTACTATATCCATATCTACTGATTTTAGCTGTGAACTCAATGGGGTAGCATGGCAACCATTTTTTAAACTAAAAATTAAAAGTAGTTTACACTGAAGACTTTCTTTGAAATAACACAAAAGTTTTCCAGAGAAGAAGATAATTTTTCCACTTAATACTATTTTATTTTTTCCAAATACATGCAAAGATATTATAGCATCAACCTTGATAAGATTTTGAATTTCAATTTGTTTTCTCCCTCCTTTCCTCCCTTGCCTCCTTTCCAAAATAGCAAGGAATCTGATATAACCTATACATGTTAGACATATTCCCATATTACTCATTTTGTGAAAGAAGAATAAGAACAAAATGGAAAAATCATGAGAAAGAAAAAAAGTGAAATTAATTTGATTCAATTTAAATTCAGACTCCCTAGTTCTTTCTGTGGATGTTGATATTTTCCATCTTGAATCTTTTGTAACTGTCTTAGATTCCTGAGAAGAACTAAATCTATCAAAGTTGATCATTGCAAAGTGTTGCTGTTACCGTGTATAATGTTCTCCTAGTTCTGCTCAGTTCACTCAGCATCAGTTAATATAAGACTTTTCAGGTTTTTATGAAATCTGCCTATTCAACATTTCTTATAGCACAATTGTATTTCATTACATTCATATATCACAATTTGTTCAGCCACTCCCCAATTGATAGACTTTCCATCAATTTCTAAATTTTTGCTATAACAAAAATAACTGCTACAAATATTTTTGTACATATGGATTATTTTACTTCTGTAAAGATCTCTTTGGGATATAGACCTAGTAGTGGTATTTCTGGATCAACAGGTATACACAATTTTTTAGCTATTTAGTCATATTTCCAAATAGTTTTCCAGAACACTTGAATCAGTTAACAACTCTAATAACAGTGTATTAGTGTTCCAGTTTTCCCATAGCCCTTTCAACATTTATTATTGTCTTTTTCTGTAATATTAGCCAATTTAATAGATGTGGGGTGGTACCTCAAGGTTGTTTTAGTTTACATTTCTTTAACCAATATTAATTTAGAGCATTTTTTCATGCGACTATAGATTGTCTTAATTTGTTCATCTGAAAACTGTCTATCCATATCTTTTGACCATTTGTCATTTGGGGAATGGCTTTAGGAATGAGAACTTTCGGGGCAAATAGTTGGTACAGTGGATAAAGTACCAGACCTGAAGTAAAGAGGACCTGAGTTCAAATCTGGCATAAAACACTTAACACTTCCTACTTGTGTAAACTTGGGCAAGTCACTTAACCCCAAAAGCCTCAGAAAAAAAAAAAAAGATTTTTTCCAAAAATGCTGCAGGAAACCCAGCTTTCTGCTTGCTTTCTAATATTGATTTAATTGGTTTTGTTTGTGCAAAAGCTTTTATTCAATATAATCAAAATTATTCATTTTGCATTTCATAATGTTCTGTATCTCTTGTTTGGTTATCAATTCTTCTCTTCTCCATAGGTCTTGCTCTAATTCTTTGTTCTAATTTCCTTGCTCTGATTATTTCCTTATTTATCCCTTTTTGCAGGGGCAAGAAACTGGAAACTGAGTGTATGCCCTTCAGTTGGAGAATGGCTGAATAAATTATGGAATATTATTTTTCTATAGGAATGATCAGCAGGATAATTTCAGAGAGTCCTGGAGACACGTATATGAACTGATCCTAAGTGAAATGAACAGAACCAGGAGATCATTGGACATAGCAAAAAAAGATTATAGGATGATCAATTCTGATTGACATGGCTCTTTTCAATAGTGAGGTGATTCAGGTCAGTTTCAATGGTCTTGTGATGAAGAGAGCCATCAGAACAGAGAGAAAGTACAGTGGGGACTGAGAATGAGTCACAACATAATATTTTCATCTTTTTTGTTGTTTGCTTGCATTTTGTTTTCTTTCTCATTTTTTTTCTTTTTCATCTGATTTTTCTTGTGCAGCATGATAATTGTGGAAATATATATAGAAGAAATGTAATATGACTAAGATATCGAATTACTTGCTGTCTAAGGGAGAGGTGGAGGGAAGGAAGGGAAAAAAAATTGAAACACAAGGTTTTGCAAAGGGGAATGTTGAAAATTATGTATATGTTTTGAAAATAAAAAAGCTTTAATCAAAGAATAATAATAATTTGCTTATGTAATAACCCTTTATATCTAAATTATGTACCCATTTTGATCTTATCTGGTATATGATGTCAGATGTTGGTTTTTGGCTAATTTCTGACATATTTTCTTTCCAATTTTCCCAGTAGTTTTTTTTTTTTCTGTTAAATAGTGAGTTGTTAATTCCTAGGCTGAGGTCTTAATATTTATAAAAACTATGATCATTTCCAGGTTTTAATTTGTGGTTTTTTTCTTTCTGAGAACATCCTGCTCATCATTTCCCATTGAACAATAATATTCCATAACAATCACATTTCACAATTTATGCAGCTATTCCCCAATTGATGGGCAATTTTATTTTTCTTCCCTCAGAAGAAAGGTACTACAAATATTTTTGTATATATGGGTCATTTTCCTTTTTAATTTTTTTGGTACCCATAAATATTAGTGGTATCATTAGGTCAAAAGATATACATGAATTTATAGCCCTTTGGGCATAGATATCTTTTGATCATTTATCAGTTGGGGTAGGGCTATTATTTTTTATATAAATTTGGCTCAGTTCCTTCTATGTTTGAGAAATAAGGTCTTATTATAGAAATGCTTCAAAATTATTTTTACAATTATTATTGATACCTGTATTTCCTCCTATTAATTCTATTCTCTCTCTTCTTTCACCCTTATATCCTCAAAAGTGTTTTGCTACTAACTACTTCCTCTCCCAATATGCCCTCTCTTTTATCACCCTGTCGCCTTCCCATATTTCATTCCCCTCATATTTTCCTGCAAGGTAAGATAGCTTTCTATACTCATATTGAAAGTGTATGTTATTTCCTCTTTGATCCAATTCTGATTAGAATAAGGTTCACTCACTCCTGCTCTTCTCCTCCCCCTTCCCTCCAATACAAAAACTTTTTTTTGCCTCTTTTTTATATTAGATAATTTACACTTCTCCTTTTCCCTTTCAGCCAGTACATTCCTCTATCACCCCTTCATATTCAACTCACAACTGTGCCCTGTGTCTATATATACTCCTTCAAACTGTTATAATAATGAGAAATTTCTAACCAGTTAAAAGTACCATCCTCTCATATAAGGATGCAAACAGATAAATCTTAGTAAGTCCCTTAGGATATTGCTTTCATGATTATCTCCTTATGCTTCTCCTGAGTTTTGTATCTGAAAATCAGATTTTCCATTCAGCAATAGTCTTTCCAAAAACAATGCTAGAAAATACTCTATTTTGTTGACCATCTACCTTTTTACTCTAAAGCATTATACTTAGTTTTCCATTATAAGTAATTCTGGGTTGTCATCCAAGCTCCATTGCTCTTCTTGAATATCATATTCCAAGGCCTTCAGTCTTTAATGTGGAAGTTGCTTCAAAAATAAATAAACAGAAATCAGATGCTGAAAAAGCTTTTGAAAAATATAAATACCCATCCCTATTAAAACACTAGAGAGCATAGGAATATGTGAGTGTTCTTTAAAATAATAAGCAGTATCTATCTAAAACAATTAACAAGCATTATGTAAAATGGGGATAAGCTAGAAGCTTTCAGTAAGATTGTGGTTGAAACAAGGATGATATCACCATTGTTCAATATAGTACTAGAACTATTAGCTTTAGGAATAAGGGGATTTAATAGTTGAAGAAATTAGAATAAGCATTGAGGAAACAAAACTTTCACACTTTGCAGATGATATGATGGCACACTAGAGAATCCTAGAAAATCATTTAAAACAATTAAATAATTAACAACTTTAACAAAGTTACACAATATCAAAGGAATCCACATAAATTTTTTTGCATATATATATATATTATTAACAAACATCAGAAGCAAAAGTAAGAAAGGAAATTCCATTTATTATACCTCTAGACAAAATAAAATAATTGGGAATTTAGGTGTCCACACCATCTATATGTCATAAACGAAATTTGGCAGGAATCCTTTGTCTATTTTTCTAAATAGTATATATAGTATTGGAATTAATGGTTCTTTTTCCCCCCATGAAACTAGCTCTTAGTTTTGTGGCATTTTTTGTTTTGTTTTTTAATTTAATAGTTTTTTTACTTTTAATTTTATTAATATTTTCTTTGATTTTCAGATTTTCTAATTTAATATTTATTTGGATGCTTTTAATTTGTTCTTTTTCTAGCTTTTAAAAATTTTCTAATTCATCCATCTCTTTTTCTTTCATTTTATTTATGAAAGCATTTATAGATATAAAATATCCCCCATGAGCTGTTTTAGCTCAAAGCTCAAAATATGACTATTTTAGCTTCTAGTTCTAGGATATCAGCGCAGTTTTCCTTAATGATTTCTTTAATGATGCTGTCTAGATTCCTTATTTGTTTGTTTGTTGGTTTAATCATGGCTTTTAGCTACTGAAATTTGTCTTAAATTATGTCTCCTAGATCTATTTTCTAGGTCAGTTATTTTGTCCAATCAGATATTTTACATTTTCTTCTATTTTTTTCTCATTCTTTTGATTTTGTGTGACTGATTCTTGTTGTGTCATAGAGTCATTTTGTACCTTCTTTTCTATTTAGCCAATTCTACAAGGAGTTGTTTTCTTCAGTAGAGCTTTTTTTTTTTTTTTTTTTTTTTTTTTTTGCCAATTTGGCCATTTTTTAAAGGAATTGTTTTCTCCAGTAAATTTTTATCCTTTCTTTATCAAGCTGTTGATTCTCTCTTGCATATCTCTCATTTCTTTTTCTAATTTTTCTTCTACTTCAGTTATTTGACTTGGGTTTGACTTTTTTGCTTGTGCCAAATTCATATTCTCATTTGCAGTTTCACATGCAGGTGTTTTGATGATATTGTCTTCTGAGTTTATGTTTTGATCTTCACTACTATCATGGTAGTTTTCTATGGCCAGGGTTCTTTTTGGTCTCTTGTTCACTTATTGCTAATTTGGTGGGTTTTAAAAATTGATCTCTGCTTCTGGGTAAAGAAGACACTGTTTCATTCCTTTCCTACTGCAACCTGGGGTCTGGTCATTGACTTTGTATTCTAGGGCTTCATGTGCTGGCAGCTTGCTCACTGTGCTGGGGTGAGCCAGCATAGTTGCACCTATTGGTTTCTGGTATCTAAGTCGAGCAATTTGCCTTCTGTACTGGGTCTGGATGCCTCAGAGTTTGCCTATTCTTCCATTGGCCTGTTCTGCCAGAAGTGAGAAGCCTTGGTTACTTATCTGTGATGTGACTAATACCCTTCAGATAACTTGCTTGGACACCATGTGGGTTGAGTTGTACTCCCCTTTTATTCAAGTGAGACAGATCTTTCCTGAAGTTATTCTAAATTATCTTAAGCTGAAAAATTGTTTCACATTGTATTTTCGTATATCTTCCAGGATCCATTTAGAGGCTTGATTTAATGTTATTTATGAGAGTAACTGGAGAGAGCTCAGGCAACTTCATGACTTTTCTCTGCCATCTTGGATCTGCCCCCCAGAGAATAATAATGAAAATAAAAATAGCAATATAATTCACCAAAACTTAGCCTAAGAGACACAATGTTCAGAATATAGGATATTGGAAAGGGTGATCAATTATATAAAAATCAATAATAATATATGCTAAAAGCCCATAGATTAAAAGATTTAGATTAAACATTATATTTAGGGACATTTTTTTATTTTAATGCATTTTGTAAAGAAATATTTTTAATTGTTTGTCTTACACCTTACAGGGCAGAACTGGAATTAATGATTAGAAGTTGTGGAGAAACATATTTGGGTTATGTGTAATGCATTTCAATGTGTTAAATAGATGGCATAATAGATAGATTCCTGTGATTGGAGTGAAGAAGACTCATATTCCTGACTTCAAATCTGGCATCAACAATTACTCTTGGCAAGTCATTTCATTCAGTTTCCCTTAGTTTTCTCATCTGTAAAATAAGGACAAAGAAATAGCAAACGACTTCAGTATCTTTGCCAAGAAAAATTCAAATACAGTCATGAAAAGTCAGACATGACTGAAAATGACCAAATAACCACAATGCCTTTACATATCAAACAGTCTTGATTAGTTATGAATTGGACCGAATTATCTTTTATGTTCCTTCAAATATTGAGATGCCATGAAGAGTTTGAACAAAATACAGAGGATACAAAATCAACATGTCCAAATAAGAAATCCTGTTCCAACTTGAAAACCCTCATTTTTCAAAATATTTCTATTTAATTTTCAAAGACTATCCCATCCTGAGAATTACTCAGATTCACATACTTAGTCATTTTCAACCCTTCAATTTTACTCATCCTAAATATTCAAACCTTGTCCATTCTATCTCCCCAATACTTCTTTTGTCTTTTCTCTTTCTTTCCATCTCAGCAGAGATTACCCTAGATCCAGATCCTCATCACCTTTCTTTTGCATTATCTAAATAACTTTTTACCTTGTTTCTCCATCTCAAGCTTTCTTTGTCCACCTCATCTAACAAAGATACCAGAGAGATTTTTTTTAAAATAAAGTGTCTTTGCATTCTTCTACTTAAGAAGCTATAATGGCTACCTGTTAAACCTCAAAGTCCTTTAATGCTGCTCCAATCTCCCTTTCAGCTTTTTTATATACAACTCTGATTTCTGTAGTCTCCAGTTCAACAAACTATCTCCCTTATTATTATTCACATATGTCACTCCAATTCCCATTTCCTTAACCTTGAACATCTTGTCCCTATCCCTGAAATGCATCTGTTACATATTTTACAATAAAATCCCTGGTTTCTTTCCAAATTCATCTCCAATGACAAACATATATAAAGCCTTTCCTGCTGTGGTGAACTACTGCTTCCTTGTTCTTGCATTTTATAAAAAGAAAACAAAACCTTCTTTATAATTTATAAACTTGATACACATGTATTAATCTGTAGATATATACACTATACACATATAATTTTACTATAAAATTTAAATTCATTGAGGACCTAGATGATTATTTCTGTCTTTGGGTCTCTATTACCTACTTCAGTGCCTGCCACATAAAAACACTTGATCAATGCTTCTAATTCATTCTTTAAGATACTAGTACCTTTTTTATTTGTGATAATTTTTTGTGTAAAAATGACCCTAACAGTATTTGTTGTGATTGTCTTAGTATCATAATGTCAAGATTATAGATTCATAGTTTTAAAAGTAGAAGGTATTTTAGAGCCCATTAGGACCTATCTTCTCATTTCATAGATGACAAAACTGAGTTTGGCAGATGATGTCATCTATCCAGAGGGATATAATTGGAAAATGCTTATGGAAGGATTTGAAGTCAGGTCTTCCTGACAAGCCAAATACTTTATATACTACCTGCTGTGTATTTCCAATGTGTTTGTGTGCATGTATGCGTTTAATCAGAATCCATATTAAATTATAAGTGAAAAATTAAACTTCTACACATTTCCCTGTAATTATACTTGATATTCTTTCCTCAGATTTTGCAATTTGAAGTTGTTTTAATGTTCAGTATTATTTCTTCTTATATTTTTCAAGTTTATCTTTTCCAAAACTCTGTTTAAAAAAAAAACCCTGAAACTATTATATAAAATTTCCCCTCCCTCTCAAAGAGGGCAAAATGCCATTTAAAACCTATGTTCTCTTTTCTGTTGTTTTAGAGTCTCTTGAATTTTTTTGCCTAATAAAGATACCAAAGCATTCC
This sequence comes from Myrmecobius fasciatus, assembly GCA_023553655.1. Classification (NCBI taxonomy): domain Eukaryota; kingdom Metazoa; phylum Chordata; class Mammalia; order Dasyuromorphia; family Myrmecobiidae; genus Myrmecobius; species Myrmecobius fasciatus. Next base: position 26,118 of record JAJPUD010013890.1, on the reverse strand, counting down.
ATTATAGTTTTCATAGTTCTGTGGCATTCATTTTTCTTATGTGACTTTCTGCATGTATATTAAGTGAAAAAGGATTTTATCTTTTCCTCTAAAAAGCAAATCCTCATACTCTTTTGAGATGAATATGTAAAGGTTTGCCTGGTTTAAAGATTATTCTTTTATCATAAGCCTTACCCACATATAGTGTTATTTGTTTTATTAAAGCTAGGGGCAAAATCTGGGCGATCCAGTTCTTGGCTTAGATTTTTAGCCATATCAAGTGAGGTCCTTTTTTTCCATCAGTAGAAAATATATTCAAATAGAAGATTTGGAGTATCCACAGCTGAAAGTATTTGAGTCCAGATACCCATTAAAAGGGTGGGGGGAAGTCAAAATATTTCATAGTTGCTATTCATAATCAGCTGTTGACTTCTTTAAAAAATACTGGGCTCACTGCAAAGTAGTTCATAGTTGCTGTTTGTAATCAGCAGTTGGTTCCTTCTAAATCTAACTTCTTTTGTTTAACAGCTGCATAGTTAGGAATCAGAAGATTTTATTTCCGATGTCATTTTTTAAAGATACTGAGTAACAATGAAACATGTTAGAATTCTATTCAGTGGATAAGCTTTTATTAGGAACTTACCATATGCCAAGCACTGTGCTGGAAGCTATGAATGCAGATATAAGAAGAAAGAAAGAAAATTAAAGCAAAGAAGAATATGAAAGAGAAAAGAAGCATGCAAGGAAGCAAGGAAGGAAGGAAGGAAAGGAGTAAGGAAGGAAGGAAGAAAGGAAGGAAAGAGAGAGAAAAAGAGGGAGAGGAAGGAAAGGGAAAAGGGAGATAAAAAAAGAGATGACCATTACACTTTTATTAAAACAATATATGAAAATTATTTTATTTTTCTAATAGGTCTTGTGAATGATACTGAAGTAGAAGAAAGTCTGAGTTATTCATGAACAATATTATCTTACTGGTAACATGGTAAAAATGGATTGAACTGGATTAAGAGGGAGACCTATACTACAATCATGCCCAATATATGGGAAATTTAACGAAAGTTCATGAGGAGAAATCATAGAATTTGTAAAAAAAAAAAAAAAAAAAAAAGGTTCATCAACTAGCAAAAATTCTACCCAAATTATGGATATTGTCTACAAAATACACCAAATTTGACTTCCAACTACTATTTTAAGACCTTAAGTGATATAATGCTTATGATTCTGCTGAAATAATCCATTAAGATATTAGGTGTTCCAGAACAAGGTAATGATAAATGTTGAATGGAATGTGGGAAAATTGTCACATTAATGCATTGTTGGTGAAGCTGTGAAATGATCCAATTATTTTGGAGAGCAATTTAGAACTATATCCAAAGAACTATAAATATATGCATATCCTTTGACCCACATCCCATTATTGGGTCTGTATCACAAAGTAATCATAAAGGAAGGAAAAGGACACACATATGCAAAAATATTTGTAGCAGCTGGGTTTTTGGTAGCAAAGATTTGGAAAATGAGTAGATTTCCATCAACTGAGGAATTGCTCAATAAGTTATGGTATATAAAGGTAATGGAATATTACTGTTCTATAAAAATGAGGAAATAGCTTATTTTTGAAAGGCCTAGAAAATTTACATGAACTGATGCTGAAGAAAACAAGCAGAACCAGGAGCATATTGTACACAATAAGAGTAAAGATGTGTGATGATCAACTATTAAAGATTTGATTTTTCTAGTGATTTAGTGATCCAAGACAATCCCAATAGACTTTTGATAGAAATTGTCATCTGCATCCAAAAAATAACTATGGAGATTGAATTGAATGTAAATAACCCCCTGCTACATTCCCTTCTTTTTTTCTGTTTTTTTTTTCTCTTCCATGGCTTTACCCCTTTCTTCTGATTTTTCTCTTCCAACATGATTTGTAACCACTGCATATTAAAAACAAACAAATAAATAATTTTGAAAAAATGATGCTAGTTGTTCTGCAGCATATAATGCTTAACCAGGATTTAGAAAGATTTGAATTTGAGGGGCAGCTAGATGGCACAGTGGATAGATCAACAGCCCTAAAGTTAGAAAGACCTGAGTTCAAATCTAGTCTCAGACACTTAACACTTCCTAGCTGTGTGACCCTGAGCAAGTCACTTAACCCCAATTGCCTCAGCAAAAAAATAAATAAATAAAAATAAAAAGATTTGAAATTGAATCCATCCTCAAACATTTACTATGTGACTGTGTGAATTCTCTGCTTCAGTTCCTTCACTTGTAAAATGATAATAATATAAATATTTATGTTTAATGGTTGTTGTGAGAATAAAATGAGATGAAATTTATAAAGTGTATTGAAAACCATAAAGTAGCATATAAAAATAACTGTAATTATTATTCAATTATTGTATTTATTTTTGTCTAGTAAATATTTTCCTCTTGTTAAACCAAAAAAAATTCTTGTTATACTTTTTACCTATTTCTACTAATAGCATTCTAAGACCAAGTATAATAAGTTTAATCCATCTTTTTGGGAACGGTTTAAATATTTGAAGATAGCAATTATTTCCACTACATATACTTTTTTTTTCAGAAGTTTCTCTAGCAAGGAAGAGAGAGACTCTGAGTTAACATTAACTTTATTTCAGATATGATAATGTTATATAAATTGCATAGAATTGTGTTAACTTTATTGACTTCCAGATAACTGTTTATAATATACTAAAGGCCAAAGACTTCTTTCTTCACATGTATTGTTTCTTTTTTTTATTAATACTTTTAATTTGCATAACATATGTATGTGTAATTCCTAAACATTAACCCTTACAAAGCTTTCTGTTACAAATTTTTCCCCCCTACTCTCCACCCCTCCCCTAGGTGGCAGGATATCCACTACATGATAATTATGTTAGAATACTTAAGAAATCAAATATATGTATAGTTATTGCATCATTT
>JAJPUD010013890.1:0-18190 GCA_023553655.1 Myrmecobius fasciatus | reverse complement strand
TTTCTAGCTGCTAGCAGAATCTGTTCCTTGGTGCCATAGTCCTGAAATTTAGCCACGATATTCGTTGGGGTTTTAATTTTGGGGTCTCTTTCAGGAGGTGATGGGTGAATTATTTCAATGTTGATTTTGCCCTTTGATTCTACAATCTTAGGGCAGTTTTCTTTCAGGATTTCCTGGAAGATAGTGTTTAGATTCTTTTTTTCATCATGGCTTTTAGGAAATCCTATAATCCTTAGATTGTCTCTCCTAGATCTATTTTCCAAGTCAGTTGTTTTTCCTAGGAGATATTTCATATTTTCTTCTAATTTTTCATTTTTTTTTGTTTTTGTTTGACTGATTTTTGAAGTCTTATTGAGTCATTCACTTTCATTTGTTCAATTGTTATTTTTAAAGTGTTGTTTTCTTCAGTTACCTTTTTAAGCTCCTTTTCTAACTGGCCAATTTGTTCATTGCACTCCTTTTCCAGATATTGTATCCTTCTTTCACTGATTTCAGTTTGTTTTCCCATTTATCCTCCAGCTCTCTTTTGAGGTTCTTTATGCAATCTTCCAGAAAGGCCTTTTGAAAAGGGGACCAGTGATGGTCCTTGCTGATTTTCTCTTGAGTTTTGTCTAAAGGAACCTCTGGATCTGGGGTGATCATCACTTCTTTCTCTTTATAAAAGCTGTCTATGGTGAGAGCTCTCTTTTGCTTCTTCATTTTTTTTTAGACAGTCTGGGTATCTCTTTAAGGTAGGGGGAAAAAAAACCGCGGTTGAAAAAGCTTTGCCCTGGGGCACTTCGGCGAGTTGACTTAAGGTGCTGGGCTGGTGGGGGCTAGGACTAAGTCCGAATTACTCCTTAAACAAGGCAAGTCTGCCAGAACACCTGCCCCCAATCAGGGCAGAGTGTCAGGAGTGCCTCAGATAAACTCCAGGTGTTTGGAATTTTGTGTTTGGAGTTTGGAATTTCTGCCACGAATAAGGTGAGCTGAGTCCCACCCTCACTTCTGGCCTACACAGGAGTCGTCTATTTTTCTCTCTGTCTGAGTCTGACTAACCTGATATGAAGTTATCCAGAGAGCAGTGTCCAAATATTTCTGAATTAGTTGACTTGAAGATCAATTCAGTGGCTTATTTTATTGTTGATTTGAGAGAAGATCAGAGGAGAGGCAGCAAGTCACCTTTTCACTCCGCCATCTTGGCTCTGCCCCCTCAATTTTAATTTTTAAGGTATTATTTCCTTCAGCTATCTTTTTTAGCTCCTTTTGTAACTGGCCAATTGAATTTTTTGGTTCATTGCATTCTTTTTCCATTTTGCCAATTTTATTTTTCAGTGAATTGTCGTCTTTTTCCAATTCACTAATTTTGTTTTTCAGTGAATTGTTACCTTTTTCCAATTCACTATTTTTATTTTCTTGTGATTTGGTGACTTTTTCCAATTCACCAATTTTGTTTTGCAGTGAATTGTTGTCTTTTTCCAATTCACCAATTTTGTTTTTTAGTGAATTGTAGTCTTTTTCCAATTCACCAGACTTATTTTCCAGTTTTTCACATCTCTGCTGCAGGGCGATATTTCCTTCTTGCACTGCTCTCAATTTATTTCCCCAATCTTCTTCTAGCTCTCTTTTGAGATTCTTTATGCAATCTTCCAGGTAAGCCTTCTGAGGGGAGACCAGCTTAAGGCCACTTTTGTGGCTTTATCTGGGATTGTTTTCAGAATCTCAGGATCTGGGGACTTCTCTAGTTTATCTCTGTAAAAGCTGTTTATGGTGAGAGCTCTCTTCTTCTTGCTCATGATGGTTAGCTGAGATATCAGTCACCAGCAGGGAATTCTGCAGCCTCAGCAGCAGCAGAGGCAGCAGTGGCAGCAATAGCAGAAGGGATTTCAATTTGCACTGGGGCTGTTTGCTTAGTTGACTTCTGGTCTGGGGCTGACCTTGCTAGATCTGCACTAGGACCACACTTTCAGCTGCTCTCAATCCACTTTTTATCAAAGGTAGACCTGCCAAAGCACCTGACCTCAAGCAGAGTAAAGTGGCCCAAGTGTCTCCCAGGGACTTCCTGGCAGCCTAAGATCTTCTGGTTCTTCCCAGCCCCGCACTTGTACCCCGGCTGTGCACTGGCATCTGAGCGCTGGGAGCTGCTCGATCCCCTGCCCGTCTAAAACTGACCTCAGAAGTTCTTTCAAAGTAGATATTTGATAGAAGTGCATTGTAGTCCAAGTGTTTGGTGGAGGCCTCACTCCAGAACCAATTCGGAGGTTCAATTTGTCTAGGTCTGAGGGAAGGTTTCAGGAGCTCACAAAGGACGCTGTCTGCAGTTCGCCATCTTGGCTCCTCCGCATGTATTGTTTCTAAGTCATCTCTTTCCTATGCTATACTTGGATAGAACTTTCAAACCCAAGTACTGAATTGTACATATGTCTTAATGAAATTTCACTTTGTTGGTTTTAGTTATACTTGTAATAATCTAACTTTTTGAGACTTTTTAAAACGATAATTCCATCAACTATAAATTGCATGTAATAATCATATGTCCTAGGACTTAATTTAATTTGAAAAAAAAATTCTAGGCCAGCAGTGAAGATGATGGAGAGCAGGCATATCTTTGAGCTCTTCTTGGCTTCCCTCAGATCAATACCAGATCAAACCTCTTAATGTGCTTTGGAATAACAAAACCCACAAATATTTGGAATTTAACAAATTTATAACAGAAGATATTTTGGAAAAACTTCAGAAAAGATCTCTCTCAATCAGGCATTTCAATTTTATAGCCCAGTGTAGGTGCAGTGCAATGCAGAGAGTCTCAGAGGCTTCCAATGGCTGAAAGAATCTAGTAGGATGATCTTAGCCAGAATACAGCAGCATTTGCCACTGTGTCCTTGTTAAGAAACCAGTGGATCAGCAGACTAGAAGTGAGACATTCAACACAACTACAGAAGGCAAATGTTGAATCCCTGAACCCCAGCATCAAAAGCAGGACTTGGCCATTCCAGACCAACATGAGAAGGAAGCCAGGAGCACCAGACCCAGGGCAGCATGAAGACATTTCCACCTGTAGTGGAAGTTTGATAATGAGAGCAGACCTCAAACTTGAGCCAAAAAAATGAGCCAAAAAACCCCCCAAAATCAAACAAACAAAAAAAAACGAAACAGCTCTGACCATACACTGTTTTATGGAGACAGGGAAGAACATATCTCAAATCCTGAGGGCACTAAAGGCAAAAAGATCTTCAGAAGAAGACTCAAAGGGTGATATAAATTGGTCTCCATCTCACAAGGCTGCCTTGGAAGAATTCAAAAAGGATCTAAAAAAAGGAAATCAGAGCTCTGGAAATGGAAATACAAAAATTATCTGAAGAAAATCACTCCTTAAAAATAGTTTTGGTGAAATGAAAAAAAAAATCCTTCCTGCAAAACAGAATTTGTGAAATGGAAAAAAATTGAATAGACAAAACAATTCATTTAAAAGATCAATTAGCCAAATGCAAATGAAGATAAAAAAAACTAACTGAAGAAAATAATTCCCTAAAAATTAAAATGGAGCAAATGGAAGCAAATGACAAAATGAGATATCAAGAATCAGTCAAACAAAACTAAAAAAATAAAATAAAAAAAACAAGAAAATGTAAAATACCTTATTGATAAAACAATTGACCAGGAAAACAGATGCAGAAGAGACAAACTAAAAGTTATTTTACTACCTGAAAACCATGATGAAAAAAAAAAGACCCTAGAGCCTAGAAAACATTTTTTCAAGAAATCTTAAAGAAAATTGCCCTGATGTCCTAGAACAGAGGGTAAAATATCCAATGAAAGAATCAACCAATCACCTCCTGAAAGAGACCCTATAATGAAGACTCCAAGAAATATTACAGGTAAACTCTAGAATTATAATATTACAGATAAAATAGTGCAAGCAATCAGAAAGAAATAATTTCAATATCAAGGAACCTCATTCACGATTAATCAACACCTAGCAGCTTCCACTTTAAAGGATTGGAAATCCTGGAGTACCATATTCTGTATGAAAGTGGAACTTAGACTGCAATCAAGAATCAGTTATCCAACCCATCAATTGGAGAACTGTAGAGGAAATTATGATATATGAATGTTATGGAATATTATTGATATATAAGAAACAATCAGCAAGCTGATTTACAGAGACCTAGAGAGATTAACATGAATTAATGCTAAGTGACATGAGCAGAACCAGGAGATCATTGTATATGGCAACAACAATATCATACAATGATAAATTCTGATGGACATGACTTTCCAACAATGAGATGATTGAGACTAGTTTCAATGATCTTGTGATGAAGAGAGACATCTATACTCAGAGAAAGGGCTGTGGCAACAGAGTGCGGATCACAACAAAGCATTTTCACTCTTTCTGTTGTTGTTTGCTTACATTTTGTTTTCTTTCTCATTTTTTTCCTTTTTGATCTGATTTTTCTTGTGTAGCAAGATAATTGTATAAATGTTTACATATATAGGATTTAATATATCTTTTAACATATATAAAATATATTGGATTACTTGCCATCTAGGAGGAGAGAAGGAGGGGAAAATTTGGAACACAAGGCTATGCAAGGGTCAATGTTGAAAAATTGTCCATGCATATATTTCGAAAATAAGAAGTTTTAAATTAAATAAAGAATCAATTTACCAGCAAACTTAAACATAATTCTTTCAGAGGAAAATATGGAAATTCAATGAAATAGGTGATTTTCATTTATTTTTGATGAAAAGACCAGAGCTGAACAGAAAATTTGATCCTCAGATACAGAATTTCAGAGAAGCATACAAAAGTAAAAAAGAAAGAATAAACATTTTTAAATGTTAAAATATTTACATCCTTATAAGGAAAGATTGTATATTTAAATCTCAAGAACTGTACCTTTCTTAGGGATTTACTTAGAGAAAATGGCTATAATTTGACTTTACTGGAATGATATAAAAGGAATAGAGAAAGAGAAGATCAAAGATTTGGGCATATAAATAAAAAAGCTAGAATAAGAAAAAAATAAAAATCCCCAATTAAATACTAAATTTGAAATTCTGAAAATAAAAGGGAAGAACAATAAAATTTTAAGTAAGAAAACTATTGAACTAAGAAACAATATTGTTTTGGTTTTATGAAAAAATCATGAAAGCAGATAAAATTTTAGTTAATTTGATTCGAAAAAGGAAATAAAACATCAAATTGCTAGTATTAAAAATGAAAAGGGTGAATTTTCCACCAGTGAAGAAGAAATTAGAGCAATACTCAGGAGCTATTTTGCTCAATTGGATGCCAGTAAATCTGATAATCTAAGTGAAATGAATGAATACTTACTAAAATACAGATTGCCCTATTAAGAGGAGGAAATAATTTACTTAAATAGTTCCATTTTAGAAAAAAAAGACATTAAATATGCTATTAATCAATTCTCTAAGTAGAAAAAAAAATCTCTATGGCTAGATGGATTTACAAGTTAATTGTACCAAACATTTAAAGAACAATTAATTCCTATACTATGCATAGTATTTTTAAAAGTAGAGAAAGAAGCAGTCATAACAAATTCCTTTTATGACACAAATATTGTGCTGATATTAAACTAGGTGGAATTAAAACAAAGAAAGAAAATTATAGGCCAATTTCCCTAATGAATATTGATTCAAAAATCTTAAATAAAATATTAGCAAAGAGGTTACAGCAAATTATCATCAAGATAATAGACAATGACCAAGTAGGATTTGTATGAGGAATGCAGGCTTAGTTCATTATTAGAAAAGCTATTAGTATAATTGACTAAATAACCAATCTAACAGAAACCATATGATTATCTCAATAGAGGCAGAAAAGGCATTTGATAAAATCCAACACCCATTCCTAATAAAAAAAAAATAGAAATGATAGAAACAAATGTAGTTTGCCTTAAAACGATCAGTAGTATCTGTCCAAAGCCATCAGCAAGCATCTCATGTAATGGGGATAAACTAGAAGCATTCCCAGTAACATCTGCAGTGAAACAAGGTTACCCACTATCACAATTACTATTCACTATTGTGTTAGAAATGTTACCTTTAGCAATGAGAAGAAAAAGAAATTAAAGGAATTAGAATAGATAATGAAGAAACCAAATTATAACTCTATGTAGATGATGTGATAAGAGGATACTTAAGAGAATATTTGAGAATCAACTCAAAAACTTCTAGAAACAATTCACAACTTTATTTTTTTTAGGGATTAAATTAGTTTATTTTTTAAATTAAATCTTTTTATTTACAGAACATTGACCTTTGCAAAAAAATATGTATTCCAAATTTTTCCCCTCCTTCCCCCCACCCCTACCCCTAGAAGACAGGTAGTCCAATACATGTTAAATATGTTAAATTATATGACAAATCCAATGTATACATATCTATACAGTTATCTCACTGCACAAGATCTAGAAAGAGAAAAAGAAAACAACCGAAGAAGGAAAATAAAATGTAAGCAAATATTCAAAGAAAGTGTTAAAATGTTGTGGTTCACACTCAGTTCCCACAGGCCTCTCTCTGAATGTATATGACTATCTTCATTGCTAAACAATAGGAACTAGTTTGAATCACCTCATTGTTGAATAGAACCATGTCCATCAGAATTGATCAACATGTAATACTGTTGTTGCTGTGTATGATGATCTCCTGGTTCTGCTCGTTTCACTCAGCATCAGTTCATGGAAGTCTCTCCAGGCCTCTCTGAAATCGTCCTGCTGGTCATTTCTTACAGAGCAATAATATTCCATAACATTCATATACCATAATTTATTCAGCCACTCTCCAATTGATGGGCATCCCTTCAGTTTCCAGTTTCTTGCCATTACAAAAAGGGCTGCCACAAAGATTTTTGCACATGTGGGTCCCTTTCCCTCCTTTAAGATCTCTTTGGGATATAGGCCCAGTAGAAATACTGCTGGGTCAAAGGGTATGCATAGTTTGATAACTCTTTGAGCATAGTTCCAGATTATTCTCCAGAATAGTTGGATCCATTCACAGTTCCACCAACAATGTATCAGTGTCCCAGTTTTCCCACATCCCATTATCTTTTCCTGCCATCTTAGCCAATCTGACAGGTGTGTAGTGGTATCTCAGAGTTGTCTTAATTTGCATTTCTCTGATCAATAGTGATTTGGAGCACCTTTTCATATGACTAGAAATAGTTTCAATTTCTTCATCTGAAAATTGTCTGTTCCTATCTTTTGACCATTTATTACTGGAGAATGGCTTGAATTCTTATATATTTGAGTCAATTCTCTATATACATTTCACAAATTTAGAAAAGTTGTAATATACAAAACAAATCCACATAAATCATCATCAAAATTTCTAAATGTTGCCAATGAAGTCCAGCAGCATGAGATACAAATGGAATTTCCTTTTGAAATAACTGTATATAATATAAAATATTTGGGGATCTACCTTCCAAGACAGTCAGTAAATATATATGTATATATATATATACACATACATACATATATATGTCTATATATACATATATATATATATAAAACACAATTACAAAACACTTTCTATACAAATTCAGATCCAAACAATTAGAACAATATCAATTACTCATGGATAGACTGAGCTAAAATAATAAAAATGACAATTCTATCACAATTAATATACTTATTTGGTTCTATATGAATCAAACTTTCAAGAAACTACTTTACAGAGCTAGAAAAATAAGAAAGTTCATCTGAAAGAACAAAAGATCAATAATTTCAATGGCATTAATGAGAAAATGCAAACAAAAAGTGCCTAGCTATACCAGATCTAAAATTATATTACAAAGCAGCAGTCATCAAAACCATTTGGTACTGGCCAAGAAATAGAGTAGTTGATCAGTGGAATAGGTTGGGCTCACAAAACACAATGGGCAATGACTATACTAATCCAGGGTTTGGTAAATATAAAACTAGGGCTTCTGGGATAAAACTCACTCTTTGACAAAAATTGCTGGGATAACTGGAAAATATTGTGTCAGAAACTAGGCATTGACCAAAACCTAACACCAAGATAAGGTCGAAATGAGTTCATAATTTAGACATAATGAGCGCTGCTATAAACAAATTAGAAGAACAAAGAATAGTTTTCCTCTCAGATCTGTGAAGAAGGAAATGATTTATAGCCAAAGAAGAACTAGCATATATTATGAAATGCAAAATGAATAATTTTGGTTACATTAAATTAAAAGGTATTTTTGCAAACAAAACCAATGCAAGAAAATTAGAAAGCAAACAGAAAACTAAGGAAAAATTTTTTTATATTCAAAGGTTCTGATAAAGGTCTCATTTTTTAAGATATAGACAATTGGCTCAAATTTATAAGAATATAAGCCATGCTGCAATTTATAAATGCTCAGGGGATATGAACAGATAATTTTCAGATGAAGAAATCAAAACCATTTCTAGTCATATGTAAAAAATGCTCTAAATCATTATTAATTAGAGAAATTCAAATTAAGATAACTCTGAGGTATCACTATACACCTCTCAACTTGCCTAATATGACAAGAAAAGATAAAGAGAAATGTTGGAATAGATGTGGGAAACCTGGGACACTAATACATTGTTGATGAACTGATCCAACTATTCTGGAGAATAATTTGGAAGTGTGTCCAAAAGGCTATCAAACTGTGCATATCCTTTGATTTGCAATGTCTCTAGTGGGTCTGTATCCCGAAGTGGCTATAAAAAAAGGGAAAATGGCCCACATGTACAAAAATGTTTGTAGTAGTCCCTTTTTTGGTGTCAAGAACTGGAAAATGAATGGATGCTCATCAGTTGGAGAATGGCTGAATAAATTATTGTACATGAATGTTAAGGAATTTTATTGTTCTATAAGAAATAGACTGGAGAGACTTACATGAATTGATATGAAGTCAAGTGAGTAGAACCAGGAGAACATTGTGCTCAACATCAACAAGATTATGTGATGATCATCTGTGATGGACATGGCTCTTGAATAATGAGGTGATTCAGGCCAAATCCAATAAACTTGTGATGGAGAGAGCCATCTGAACCCAGGGACAGGGAGGGCTATGAGAACTGAATGTGGATCACAACATAGTTTTTTCACCTTTGTTACTATTGTTTGTTTACTTTTTTCTCACTTTTTCCCATTTTCATCTGATTTTTCTTGCACAGCATGATAAATGTGGAAATATGTATGCAAGAATTATATAAGAGTAGGGGGGGGTGAAGGGAAAGAGAAAAATTTGCAACACAAACTCCTGTTTTATGTGGGTTCTCTTTAAAATAGTCTTTCAGATAATCTTATATTTGTTATTTGAACATCACTAGCCCATTGGAATTGTGTTCTCTGAAGTAGAGTTTGAATATGTGGCAGTTAATCTCAATAAAGAACCATGATTTCCAATACTTTATTTGCCCAGGTAATCTATAGGATATTTCCTAAGATAATTCAAATAAAAGAAATTCAATTTCCTGTCATGGTGCTTGTATACTGTCCAGGTTTCACAGCTATGAAACAATGAAGTCATTACAATGGCTCATGAGACCTTTAATTTGGCAAAAACCTATTACTTCTGTACTCCCACACTTTCCTTCAGAACCTCCCAAATGCTGAGCTAGCTCTGGAAATGTATACGTCAAACTTATTATCAATGGGTACATCTCTGGAAAAAATACTGCCCAAGTAGGTAAACTTATATATGGCATTTAAAACTCCTCCTTTTGTTTTAACCAATGATTCCATGCATGGATAGTGCAATCAGTGGAGCCTCAGAAGCTGAGAAGGAACAAAGTGTGGATGGATCCTCTGCTGTTTGTGCCAATTATGACCTAATAATTAACAATAGGAATGCAAGGATTCTCCACCAGCCAGCACCATTACCACAAATATGGCAAATACAAATGACAAAAGGAGGAAGATTATTTCTTCAGCTCTTCTTTTGATTCATGATTGACTATTATAAATAATAACCACGTATTTTATTATTTTGCCTGATTCATTTTAAATGTTTTCTTGATTCTACTTACTTTTACTCTGAATCAATTTATATAGGTCGTCCCATGTTTCTCTTAATTGCTCAGCTCATATCCATTGTTTCATATGATACAGTAGTATTAGATTTAACTTATAATCATTTTAGCCATTTCCAAATTAACAAATATCACTTACTTTCCAGAGATTTACTATCACTGCTATGTTATAGATGCATAGATGGGATATATATGTTGGCATAAACTTGCTATCTTTGACCTCCTTTGGGTAAGGACCTAAGACATGGATCTCTGGGTTAAAGCATATGAAAAGTTCCACCTCTTTTTTTCCCTTTACAATCCTTAATTGTTTCTTTTTTAATGTTTAGGTAACTTTATTAATACATAGACATATAATATACATATATTCACATATATCACAAATGGATTGCTTTAATGAAAACAGAAAAATGAATCAGATATTAATAAGCCTTGAGAAGAAAAGTTTAGCAAAAGAATGGAAGTTTATTAAGAAAGGATTGTTTCTGTTTATAAATTTTTTGTATTTTAGCAAGTCTTGAATGTGCCATTCTTTTGAAATATTTATGACTCGTATATTTTAGGTGCTAATAAATATTTGTTGCTTGACAAGAATAAGGAACTCTATCAACTATTAGTTATTTCCAAAAACAAGAAGCATTTCAATGAATACATAAGGTTGTTATGATAATCCTATATTACTATATGGCCTGGTAAGATGTTTATTTTCTTGAAAAGTATATGAGGTATATCATAATTGAGGTATTATTAACACCTATATTCTTTTAGAATGTGAATGAATGAAAGAGAAATCATGTATATATTCCTTTATGTCCATTGGTATAGCATCATATTAAGTATAAAAATATTTATTGCCAAAATATATGTAGAAGATAAAACTTGTTTCATTCTTTCATTTATGTATTCATTTTTATTAGATGAAGTTTTTTAAATCCGTTATTCTATGTCACCACTATGAAAATTTCTGTATAAGAAATATTTTGAATAATTTAGAAAATGCTCCCAAAACAAAGGCGTATTAGAACTATGTAGTATATTGTTAATTTTTAGTAGTTTGAGCCTCAGAAATTATCAAATACTATAATCAGGGATAGATTTATTATTTTGTTGTTTGTGCTGACTTAAGAGAATTATGAATAGAGTTTTAATAAAGGAAATCAAGACTTTGTTGTAGGTACAATTTGTTTGCTATTTTTTGAGACTCAGCTGTAAGATATTTACCAATACAACGATATATTCTTTCCCTCAGTGAAAAAAAAATAAATCTCAATTCTAACTAATCACATTTCTGCTAACAATAAAGTTATTTTCCTCATTCTTCTGTTTTGTTTTTCTTGGGGAAGCCCACAAATACAACATAATGGAACTAGAAGGTACAGAAAACTTTGCCAAAATCACTTCAATTTTTTGGGCCTCAGTTTCCCTACTTGTTGAAAAGCTGAATTAGAAGATTTCTATTTAACATTTTATAATTCTGAGACATAGTCCAATCATTTAAACTACTATCCCTGATTGAAAATTCAGGAAAAGGTCATGTAGAACCTTCATTATTTTTTTTTAATTGTGATTTGTACACTTGGAATTTAAATTACACTCTTGTATAATTATTGTGATATTGAAATTTACAATCAAGTCTAGACAATAATGATGGAGAGTCAAGATGGATATGTAGCATATATGATCTCTAAACCTGATAGTCCCTCCAAGCCAATTCCAGACAGTGGCTTACTTTTTTTTTCCCCACATATGGTTTTTTTGCTTCAGAATAAAACTGACTTTTACAAACACAAAAAGAGAGCAGCTTTATCTTGTCATTGTTGATGCAATAAGGAAATATATTCTTGGATAGTGTCTGTTTATAATATTTCTGTCTTTATATATTAAACGGAATTACTGAGGCCTTGACTCAGTAGAATTGCATACTTTATGACAATAGTTCATTTGCAATCAAAGCTTCTGTCTTAAGATTTTTTCTTAGGGTCAAAGATGAAATGGAAATTCTTCAGAGAATTGACCTTAGGTCCACATTTCTTCTTATAATCCTAAATAACAATGCTTGCTTTTTATTATAACATTGATCTTCCCTCATTTCATCTTGGTAATTTTGAATAATTAGGTTACTACTTAACAGCTTCAGGATCATTTTTTTAAATCAAATTAAACCATCTTGAGAGCCAAAAATTTAGTTTCCCCCTTCTGCTGATTGCCATTTCCAAGAATGTTTCATACAAGCCCCGTTTTATTTTTTTTTCAGTAATTACTGATGTTCATCATCTTCATGATTTTCATCTTCATCATCTATTCAAGTGCATGTATATGTGTTCATTTTGTATATCTCTATGTATATACATAATATACATATATATAATATGAAAATATCCAAAGTATGATTTAGCTCAACTCAATAAAAATGCAATATGTATACCTATACTTGTTTATTAAACTGCTTCTATATATTTTATTCCTCAATTTTATTATTATTTCTATTTATGTTATTGTTATTAGAAAGGTATTTAATATAAATATTTAAATTTACATTTTCAGTTTGAAAACATTTACATATGTCAAAAAGAACCAAGTATATGAAACTATTAACCGCTATTTTTAAAAAAAGTTTGTTTATTTCTCATTAATACATATTAAATTTAATTCAGTAATACCAAAACTGTGGTTTATTTCTGTCCACTTTTTGAAGAAATTAATATCATATTCCAAGTCCTATGATGCTTTAGGTTAGAAGCTGCTAAGTCTTATCATTCTGACTGTGGCTCAACAATACTTGAATTATTTCTTTCTGCTTGCTTGAAATATTTTCTCCTTGCCATGGGATCTCTGGAATATGTTTAGGAACAATATTCCTAGAAGTTTTCATTTTGGGTTGTCTTTCCTGAAGTGAACTATAGATTTTTAAAATTTTTATTTTACCTTCTTGTTCTAGAATATTTTCTTTAACAGTTTCTTAAACATTTTATCTCAGCTCTTGGTTTTTTGACCATGACTTTCAACTTTCAGCTAATTTGATTATCTTTAAATTATCTCTGCTGGATTGATTTTCCAGGTTTGTTATTTTTCCAATGAAATATTTAACATTGTCTTCTGTTTATTTTTTTTTTCATTTTAATGTGTTTTTTTAAATTTCTCATGGTCATTAGCTGCCATTTGATAAGTTCTAATTTTTTTGTCTTTTTCAATTAAATATTTTTATTTATAAACCATACATATGGGTAATTTTTTTAACATTGATCCTTGCAAAACTTTCTGTTCCAAATTTTTCCCTTCTTCTTTCCATCCACACCCCTAGATGCCAGGTAGTCCAATACATGTTAAATATGTTAAAATATATGTTAAATCCAATACATGTATACATATTTATACTGTCATCTTGCTGCACAAGAAAAATCAGATCTCTAGAAAGAAAAAAAAAAAACAAAACCTGAGAAGAAAACAAAATACAAACAAACATCAAAAAAAAGCATGAAAATGCTTTGTTTTGGTTCACATTCAGTTCCCACAGGCCTCTCTCTGGATGTATATGGCTTTCTTCATCACTGAACAACTGGAACTGGTTTGAATCATCTCAGTGTTTAAGAGAGCCTTGTCCATCAGAATAATCAATTCTAATTTTTAAGGCATTATTTTCTTTAATGAGTTTTGTACCACTTTTTCTATTTGTTCAATTATATTTTTAAAGCAATTGTTTTCTTCAGTACATATTTTTCCAATTTAGCCAATTCTTCCTTTTTCTTTTTTCACCAGTGAATTTTGTGCCATTTATTTCTGTTAATCATTTCTTGTTTTAAAAGAATTCTGTTAGCAATAAAGTATGATTTTTTTTACATCCAAGGGTTCTGATAAATGCCTCATTTATAAAATCTATAGAGAATTGACTCAAATTCATAAGAATTCAAACCATTCTCCAATTGATAAATGGTCAATGGATATGAACAGACAATTTTCATATGAAAAAAAATTAAAACCATTTCTAGTCATATGAAAAAGGTGTTCTAATCATTTCTGATCAAAGATCAAATTAAGTCATCTCTGAGATACCACTACATACCTCTCAGATTAGCTAAGATGACAGGAAAAGATAATGATGAATGTTGAAGTGGATGTGGGAAAACTGGGACACTAATACATTGTTGGTGGACTTGTGAACTGATCCAACCATTGTGGAGAGCAATTTGGAACTGTGCCCACAGGACTATCAAAATGCACATACCTTTACATCCAACACTGGGTTAATATTCCAAAGAAATCATAAAGGGAGGAAAAAGACATACATGTGCAAAAATATTTTTGGCAGCATTTTTTTTTTGTAATAGGAAGAAATTGGAAACTGAATAGGTGCCCATCAGTTGGAGAATGACTGAATAAGTTATGGTATATGAATTTTATGAAATTCTATTATTCTATAAAAAATGATCAGCAGGATGATTTCAGAGAGGCCTGGAGAGACTTATATGAACTGATGCTAAGTGAAATAAGCAGAAATAAAATATCATTGCTCATTACAACAATAAGATTATACAAAGGTCAATGCCGATGGACATGACTCTTTCCAACAATGAGATGATTGAGGCCAGTTCTAATAATCTTGTGATGAAGAGAGTCATCGGCACCTAGAGAGAGGACTGTGAGAACTGAATGTGGATCACAACAAAGCATTTTCGCTCCTTCTGTTGCTTGCTTGCATTTTGTTTTCTTTCTCATTTGCTTTCCATTTTGTTCTGATTTTTCTTGTGTAGAGTGAAAATTGTATAGGTATACATATATTGAATTTAGCATATATTTAATATGTTTAACGTATATTGGATTACTTGCTATCTAGGGGAGGGGGAAAAGAGAGAGTGAAATTTGGACCAAATGATTTTCCAAAGGTCAATGTTGAAAAATTATCCAAGCATGTGTTTTGAAAATAAAAAGTTTTAATAAAATGCTAAAAATAAATAAATAAATAAATTTATGTGGGAAGAATAACTAGTTCCAAATATCATCCCTCAAAAAAAAAAAAGAATTAATCTCTTCATTGGCTTTTTGTACTTCCTTTACTACTTGACCTAGTCTATTTTCTAAGGTGTTTTTTTTTCAGTATTTTTTGTGTCTCATTTACCAAGCTGTTATTATTTGTTATTTTCTTGCACCATTTTCCTTTTTCTTCCCATTTTTCTCTGCATCTTTGCTACATTTGCACAATTCTTTTTGAGCTCTTCAATGACCTGAGATCAATTCATATTTTTTTTCCCTTGGGGGCTTTAGATGTAGTAATTTTTACTTTATTCTCTTTAGAATGTGTGTTTTCATTTTCCTTGTCATCATAGTAACTTTATGGTAAGAAGCTTTTTTCTGAATTCTGTTCAGGGATTTTGTGTGGGTATTTTCAGAGATAACTTTTAGGAATCTATATTTTCAATTCTTCTCATTGTATGTTCTATCTTATCTGTGAGACGTCACAAGTACTCTTTTCTGCCCTGGAATTGTGACGAGAGTCCCTATTCCACTGTCCCCAAGCTCTTATGTGCTAGCACTCCTTCTCATCCTGCAACTGCCATCCAGGACAAAAATAAGGATCCAAGGACAGGCAAAGAAAGAGTTCTGTCTCAGTGTTAGCAATGAGAGTTATTTCCTTCTAAACAGTGGTTTGACAGCTTCCTCCTTACTGTGTTTAGGTTAGGGGCTCCAGGAGAAGTTGCTGCTACAGCTGCCGATTCAGGATTTCCCTTGTCTATTCCTGGTTTGGGGGGCTAGGGCTTTGCTGACATAACCAGTGCTTGACTATTCTCCACTCTCCCTCAGCTGTGCTAAACCTTTCCTTCTGACCTTCTAAGTTATCTTTGGAGTCTATAGACTGAGAGTTCTGGAAATCATCACTGCTGTCACTGTTTCAGTCCCTCTGACACCTGTTTCTGCTTTGCTGAACCAAGTTGTGGTCCATTCTCACAATGGTGTGATAGACCTTTTCTGCAGACCTTTTCTGCTGTTTGGGGCTGAAAAATTATTTTATTCCTTCTTATTTTCCACTCCATCTTTTTGTGGACTCTTTTGGATTTGTTTTGAATTACTGTTTAAAGATATTGTTTAAAGATAAAAAAAAAAAAAGATATTGGGAAAGTTTGCGGAGAGCTCTGGCTAGTCCTTGCCTTTGCTCAGCCATCTTGATTCTTCCCTCAGCATAAACATTCTACTGAAAACTGTCTTCATATTCTTTGACCATTTATTGAGTCATGGTACTTATGTGTTATATATTGTATCACCTGCCTATATATTTTGTATTATTATAATTTTCCAAAGAAATTTTCCCCAAAATAATTCTCTCATTTCTTTTTCTTTTAATTATGTACCACATCACATATTTCCAAACTTATCATTGTTGTTCAAGAAAAATCTTATCTACACAAAAGATATATCAGATAAAGGAAACACAATGTAAGCAAACATCAATGAAGGAGTATGAGAATGTTATGTTGTGGCCCACATTTCACATCCCTCTCTCTGGGTGTATATGGCTTTCTTCAGTGGACAATTGGAGGTGGTTTGAAACATTTCATTATTGAAGAGAGCCATGTCCATCAGAATTCTTGCACATGTGGGGCCCTTTCCTTCCTTTATGATTACTTTGGGATATAAGCTCAATAGAAATGCTGCTGGGTCAAAGGGTATGCACAGTTTGATAACTTTTTGAGCATAGCTCCAAATAGCTCTCCAGAATGGCTGGATCCGTTCACAGCTCCACCAACAATGCATCAGTATCCCAGCCCTCCCACATCCCCTCCAACATTCATCATTAACTTTTCCTGTCATTTTAGCCAATATGACAGGTGTGTAGTGGTACCACAGGGTTGTCTTGATTTGCATTTCTCTGAACAATAGTGATTTGGAGCACCTTTTCATATGACTATAAATAGTTTTAATTTCATGCTCTGAAAATTGTCTGTTCATATCCTTTGACCATTTACTGATTGGAGAATGGATTGAATTTTTATAAATATGAGACAGTTCTCTATATATTTTAGAGATGAGATCTTTATCAGAACCCTTAAATGTAAAGATGATTTCCCAATTTATTGCTCCTAATCTTGTCTGCACTGGTTTTGTTTGTACAAAAACTTTTTAACTTAATATAGTCAAAGTTATCTATCTGGTTTTCAATTAAGAGTTCCAGTACTTCTTTGGACATAAATTTATTCCATCTCCATAGGTCTGAGAAGTAAACTATATTATGTTCCTCTAATTTACTTATAGTATCACTCTTCATATCGAGATCATGAACCCATTTAGATCTTATCTTGGTATGTGGTGTTAGGTGTTAGTCAAGCCTTAATTTCTTCCACACTAGTTTCCAATTTTCCCAGCAGTTTTTGCCAAATAGTGAGTATTTATCCCAAAAGCTGGGGTCTTTGGGTTTATCAAAGACTAAATTGCTATAGTTATTGCCTAGTTTGTCTTGTGATTCTATTCTATTCCACTGATCGACTACTCTATTTCTTAGCCAGTACCAAATGGTTTTGATGACCGCTGCTTTATAATATAGTTTTAGATCTGGTACAGCAAAGCCACCATCGTCAGCCTTTTTTTTCA
Organism: Myrmecobius fasciatus; assembly: GCA_023553655.1. Taxonomy (NCBI): domain Eukaryota; kingdom Metazoa; phylum Chordata; class Mammalia; order Dasyuromorphia; family Myrmecobiidae; genus Myrmecobius; species Myrmecobius fasciatus. The sequence goes on along the minus strand of JAJPUD010013890.1, from coordinate 596 downwards.
TTAATCCCCTTGAAATTCCTGACCTTTTGTTCTTCCAAAGGAACTTTGCTACTATTTTTTCTAGATCTGTAGGATAATTTCTTGGGAGTTTGACTGGTATGGCACTAAATAAGTAAATTAGTTTGGGTAGTATTGTCATTTTTATTATATTCGCTCGGCCTACCCATGAGCATTTTAAGTTTTTCCAATTCATTAGGTCTGATTTTATTTGTGTGGAAAGTGTTTTGTAGTTTAGTTCATATAGTTCCTGACTTTTCCTTGGTAGATAAATTCCCAAATATTTTATACTATCAACAGTTATTTTGAATGGAATTTCTTTTTGTATCTCTTGCTGCTTAACTTTATTGGTAATATATAAGAATGCTGATGATTTATGTGGATTTATTTTGTATCCTGCAACTTTGCTAAAGTTGTATATTGTTTCTAGTAGTTTTTTAGTTGAGTCTTAAGGGTTCTCTACGTATATCTTCATGTCATCTGCAAAGAGTGATAATTTGGTTTCCTCATTACCTACTCTAATTCCTTTAATCTCTTTTTCTTCTCTTACTGCCAAAGCTAACATTTCTAAGACAATATTAAATAATAATGGTGACAGT
>JAJPUD010013889.1:0-42538 GCA_023553655.1 Myrmecobius fasciatus | reverse complement strand
CGACATGCTGCTGCTGCCGCCGCCGCCGCCGCCGCCTCCGAGACTACGCCCGCCGCAGCCGCCTCCGCCGCAGCCGCGAACCGAAACTAGCAGCAAAGTAATCCCAGCCGCCGCGCCGCCGCCGCCGCGCGCTCGCTCGATTTAACGCGCGAGGCGCCCCCCCACACGCACACGCACAGGCACAGGCACACACACGGACACGGACACACACGGGCAGGCGGGCGCGCGCGCGCGCGACTTCTCTGGCCTCCCTCCCCCCCTCCCCGCTCCTCCCACTCTTGCACGGCGCGCACTCCCGCTCGCCCCGGTAGCGCTGAAAAGAAAATGCAGCAGCGGCAGCCGCTCTTGCCTCCTTCTGGCTTTAATGGCGCCGCCGCGAACCACCTAAAATGGCCGGCGGAAGAACGGCACGTCCCGGTCACGTGACACGGGAGCGCGCCCTTTCCGCCTCCTCCTGGGCCCCATTGCTGCTCTTTCTTCTTCCTTTTCCCTTCCTTAAGTCTTTCGCCGGCGCGCGGCACCAGCTCGCCCTCTCTCCTCACCGACTTTTCCCTTTTCTCCTTTCTCTCCTTTGCTTGCTCTCGCTTGCTGCCTTCCCCCTTCACTCTCCCCCGCGGGGGGGGGTTTATTCCCCCCCCTTGCGCGCTCCACCTCGAAGAGGAAGAGGAAGTGGCGTCGGTCCCGGCTGCGGGCGGGAGCCACCGAGAACAAGGCGGGCGGCTGGGCACTGGATAGAGAGGCAGCCCCTCGCTTTCCCTCCCGCCCGAGGCCGGAGCCCTTCGGCTCGTGTAACTGATTACGGCTCGTAAAATACACCGGGGCCCGTTGGGCCACTAGAGCGCGTGCGCAGGCGCGCGGGGGCCCGGCCGGACTCGGGCCGGGAGCATGGAAGCTCCATCCGGGTCTTCAGCGTGCCGGGCACAGTGTTTAGCGTGAGCGCGGCGAGCCGGGAGAGGGGTTAAGGTGGGGGAGAAGGAGACCACTGTTAGGGTTTCTCTCCCTTCCACATACACACATATCCGGCAAAATTAGCGGAAGGGTAGCTTGGGGAGATGTGTCCCACTATACTGCTCCCGCCTCCGTGTCCGGGTTTATTAAACGCCTCTGGTTTACTTTTAGTCCAGAGATACAAAGGCCCTAGTGAGGAGTGCCCATTCAGAGAAAGAAGAGCTCCGCGATGTGCGCCGAACTAGAATCTCGGGTTTGTGCCCCAGCCCAAGCAATTTGTATATACTGGGATAGCGGGGTAGTGGCGGGGGCAAAACTTATTTTCTCAGTGCCTCACTTGTAATATTTATAAAAGTCTATGGATTTTTCCCCACTTTTTAAAAAACAAAAATTTTCCCCCTTAAGTGAGTTAACCTTAGTAGATGAACTGAAGAGTGGGGACGGGAGAAATTATTTAGTTTTTTTTAACAAATACCTTCAAAATACAATCGAGATTAATACCAAATGTATAAGTAAATTCTTGGGATGTTTCTCAGCCTTCTTTTGTGTGAGGTTTACCAATGATCAGGAAGGAAGTATTCATTCTTTATTATGGTCATCCTTAAAACGTTTCAATTTGAGAGTGATTTCAGTAATTGAAAGGGGAAAAAAATTTTATAAGATCACTCATAACCTTTCTGAAGTCTTTAGGTATCTTAGTATAATGTATACAAGCAGACCCTTAGGGATTTTAGAGGAACGGAATTCAGGTCCTGCCTAAAACTTTCTGGCTGTGTAACCCTTTGAGTGCCCTTCTGCGTTTATACTGAGTTTCTTTGAAGTTGGGAAATCACAAATCATTTGGGCAGGGAACTGAGGGAACATAGGGAAGAAACGTCGAGGGAGGAGCAAGCTCACAAAATCGATTAGAGGCAAACTCTTGAGTAGTAAAGATTAATTTGAGACATTTTAGTATCTCCTTAAATATAATCTTAATAGTTGGCATTTACATTATTGTTCTGTAAGAAATGACCAGCAAGATGATTTCAGAGAGGCCTGGAGAGACTTACATGAACTGATGCTGAGTGAAATGAGCAGAACCAGGAGATCATTATACACAGCAACAACAGTACTATATGACGATTAATTCTGATGGACATGGCTCTCTTCAACAATGAAATGTTTCAAACCACCTCCAATTGTTCACTGAAGAAAGCCATATACACCCAGAGAGAGGGATGTGAAATGTGGACCACAACGTAACATTCTCATACTCCTTGATTGATGTTTGCTTACATTGTGTTTCCTTTATCTGATATATCGTTTGTGTAGATAAGATTTTTCTTGCACAACAATGATGTTTGGAAATATGTATACATATATTCGATCTGCCAATATTTTAACATAATTAACATGTAGTGGATATCCTGCCATCTAGGGGAGGGGGGGGAGTTGGGGGGAAAAATTTGTAACGGAAAGCTATGTAAGGGTTATTGTTGAAGAATTACCCACACATATGTTATGCAAATAAAATAAAATAGTTGGCATTTACATTCAAAATAATTCATAACTTCACTAATAGGGTTTTTCTCCCCTTTCTCTCTAGAAGTTTGCCTCCTCAATCGTTCTCTCACCAATTCTAGAAATCTTATGGATTTCCCTATTTGTAAAATGAAGGGTTACAGATTGTAATAGCTCTAAAGCCCTTAACTGATGAACCCAAATATATTCACCTTTATTTTACAGATGATTATTCTGACACTCATATGTTAAATGACTGACTCATACAGTTTTTAAAATAATAAGTCTTTTCCTGACAATTTCATTATTACACCATGATGCCTCTCAAACTTTGCTTTTAGTTTGTGACAAACATACAAGGTTAAAAATACATTTATAGATATTTGTGGGAAAGTCATACAAATCAAGTGGTCACTCACAAAGGGAATACCTGCATCAATTAGACCACAGTCAGTGTGTATACATAACTGACATGGCCCTTCTACAAAGCAGATTTTGATGGGATTTATATATGATTTTAATAGGGTTAATTGCACAAAATCCTTAACCCAGGTATCATGGCTAGGAGGTGACTGAGTTCATAAAGGTTATATCAGTGGAGTGCAAATTCTGACAAGACAAATATAAAAAGGTTTCAAATGAAGCAACAATGTTCAACTCTGATTGTCATTTGAGAAATAAGTAATTGTCTCTAAGAGGACTCAATTGTGGGTGAATTGAATTTTGGTGAGACAAAGCTTGTACAAAGTAGTCAGTCTCATTTCTTTCTTCTAAGACACCAAAGTCCAATAACTAGATCGTGGCATCTTCCACATCTGACCAAATTCTAAGTGCTCCACAGCACCTGCTTGAGTCACCTTTATGGCTTTTGGAACAAATCATTCTCATCTTACCATTCCACAATTTATTGCAATAATTTTTACAGATTTTTAAAATTTTTCTCCTATTTGTGGTCCTCTTGCAGTATTCATCCTTGAATGCTCTTAGGATAATTTTGCTTAGTTGGATATCCAGCCAAACTATCGTTAGATAGTTTTTATCCTTCACTACTCTCTGCTTTGTGAAATGATAGTGCTTAGAATAATTCATCAAGCTTTGTAATATTTTATAAATAACATTTCATTTTAAATCCAGCTTTGCCTTTTTTTTTTTTTTTTTTTGCTAAGGCAGCTGGGCTTAAGTGACTTGCCCAGGGTAACACTGCTAAATATTAGGCGTCTGAGGGAAGATTTGAACTCGGGTCCTCCTGACGTTATGGCTGGTGTTCTATCCACTCCGCCACCTAGCTGGCCCTAGTTTTGGCTTCTTCAGGCTCCTTTATATGGCAAGTAAGTCAAATGTTTCCTGACTGCCAAGCTTTCTGTCTCCTTGTTGCAATTCATTTATGTTGGTTTAACTTACAGATAAATTATTATAATTTGTATGGGTGTCATTTCTGTTCCTTTCCCATTTTTTATTATCAGTAGCTGGCTTAAATGATTCAGGATTCAATATTAGTTGTATATCACTTTTTTAAAAGTTATAATTCTTATTATGAATTCTGGTCTTAGGTCTGATGAATCAATGGTCTACCTGCACAGAGAGCTGATTCAAGAGTAACCCCCATGGCTTTCCTTAATGAATCTTATATATTAAAAAGGTAGTTTTTTTCCTTGTGATTTTTAGATATGTTTGTCATGTTTAGAAAATAACTTTTTTTAATTACAGAAAGGTACTTTAAGTATAAGACATTTTTATAATCTAAAATTCTTTATCATTGTTTTTCTCTTGTACCATATTTTTCCATATATTTCTCCCTATCCTCATTTTTTCCCCGTCTTTTGCATTGAAGTCATCAAGTATGAGAGTGTATGTTGATTTATATAGAGAGTTAGCAGTTTCTTTATTGAGTTTCTCTACCAATTATTACCCAATAACTGATATTGGTGTGGAAATTATAATAATTTTGAGTTACAAATACTGTTAATACCAAAATATGTAAAAAATAAAAAATAAATGAAAATACCAAAATATGTGATGACTATATGTTCCTTGAAATTATATCTCTTTTGCCTTTACAATAAAGTTCACTCCACCAGCTCTTTTCCTTGCCTCTTAAAGTACTCATGAAACAACTATTAAATACAACTTCCTTCTATTTCCATTTATAGTAAGAATATAAAGTTTCATATGATTCAACTCCATCAACAATAAGCCCTTTTGTTGGTCATTGAACAAATACCTGACAGAGTATATCAACATTTAAATTAAAATTTATCAACAATCCAAAAACACTGAAATCCTTGGTACCTGCTGCTCCTTTTCACTTTTTTTTTTTTTTTAGGGTCATTTCTTTTTTTCCCCTATTACGGGCATTGCCATGGCAATAAAAGTTTCCTCACCAAATGACTAAGTGATAATCCTTTCTGTGATTAATTAGCTAAGCCAATCCTTAGAAAACATGACTCCATTTCCCAAGATTATAGTATAATATTAAATGACCAAATATTCTTGTTGGCTTTGGATGTATAATAAAGCTAACACCATCTTTTATTTGCTTCTCTAAGGAGAACATACAAGCCATCCTTCTGTTCAAGTGCACTTTTATTTTCTAGTTTCATTGACAAAACGTCAAGATTGCTATGATTTAATCAGTGCAATATCATCTTTGGCCCTTAGTATAAAGAGACAGGAAATTTCTGGAAGAACAAGGTAAAAAGGTAAAAAATTGAATTCTTTCTTTGTCAGTTTTATTGTAGTATGTCAGAGCTAGAGGGGCAGAACTTGCTAAGCATTTGCTTACCCAGCTAGTGAGTAGGGTTTGAAAGCTAATAGTCAGGAATCTTCCCTACCTCATCCATAATTGTCTGGATACCTACCATGTATAGTCTACATTAAAGGGCCACTCTAATTAGGCTTGCAAAATAATCTACCTAGGTACTTGGCAAAACAGGCACAGGCACTATATGACACTTTTTGTACATAAAAACATAAAACTTAAAACATTTTTATACAAATAAACTTGGATCTAAATAATTGAAGTAATATTTATTGTTCATGGGTAGGTAAAGTCTATATAATTTTTAAATGACTTTTCCCTAACCTGTATATTCAATGTCATTCCAATTAAATTACTAAAAAAAAAATTTATTTTCCTGAGAAATAACAAAGTTCATCTGGAAGAGGAAAAGATCTGAAACTTCAAAGAAATCAGGAAAAAAGTAAAGGAAATAGATTTAGCATTATATTTTATTACAAGAGAAAGCATTGTTGAAGTGTAAAAAGAGTAATTTCAATTATTCAAAGTTTTCTTGTATAAATTAGGTAACCAAGAATAAGAGGAATTCAGAAAATTGGGGGGAAACTTTCATAGACAATCTCTCAGGATATGATTGGATTGGAATATTGCTGTGGTATAGGAAATGAGCTGATTGATTAGAAAAATTTAGAAGTTTGGAAAAACTTGGACCTATGAAGGAAGATGCTATCCATCTTCAGAGAAATAAATAACAGGTAGAATTAAGCAAAATACGGTTTTGCAGATATGGATATATCTGTGTGTGTGTGTGTGTGTGTGTGTGTGTGTGTGTGTATAAAATCTGTGTTTAATTGTAACCTGGGGAGGGGAAGAATGGGGAAAGAATAAAGTGAAAACTGCACAGCAGAAAACAAAAGAAAACCAACAAGGAAGCAAAGAAAAGCTGGGTTGCTTTGAAAACAATGTATAGTATTATATAGTTTTCTTAAAATGGTAATTTATTTTATATTGAATCCTCTCTTACTGTTTACATATGTACATTGTAATCATGGAAATGTTTTTATTTTTCTTTTCCAATTTTGTATTTAAGTTTAAAATTTTAAAAGTTACAAAAAATATTCTGAGTCAAGGATTGCCATGTAAGTTGGCATTTTACAGGTTATCTTTTGCCAGTCTTCTCCATGCCTTTCCTAGAAACCTGAGTTTATCCTTATTCAATAAATTTGTGTGACTTTTGGAAGTTATGTGATTGTCACTCTTCTGGAGTTCCCGCAATCAAAACCTAGGCTTTCCATTGATTTATTGGACAATAATCTTAATTCAAAGTACCAACACCTAAATTAAAATGTATATACCACCTATGTGTTTCTTAGCCTTCATTGTCCCTATTGCCTATTGATTGGTTGGTGCCTGCTTATATGCAAACTAGCCTACTTATCCCACCCTATCTCCTGGCTAACCCTAGATGGCCAGACCATGCTCCAGTTTCCATCACAAGTAGCCATCCACTTACATCTCACCATCTGCTCATTATTGTGTGTGTCCCCAGTGCTTCCATTTCCCCAGAACACAACTCCCTTCTCTGATTATCTTTCCCCACGTGTTGTTTCCCCCATTAGAATGTAAGCTATCCTTTTTTTCTCTTTGTATTCTCAGTTTAGCACATAAATGTTTTTTTTTTTTTTAATTCAAGTAGCCAGCCCATTGGTGAAAAGTTTTTCTTAACTAAACTGGTTTTCAGAAAGCAGACTCATCAGTTACTAGGACTATATGAAGTTTTTCCCACGATAGATCCTGCTAGAGCATGTACTTTACTCAACACAAGTTAGCCCAACCACAGCTCCATGAAGCACAGCTTTGTAAAGCTATCTCAAAATAACTGCTACTAACAATCATTTTTGTTGTCAGAATAAACAGGATTTTAAAAAATGTTGCAAAGGATAATTAACCTATGTTTGGGTAAAATATGTCAGTGATTTTAACCTCTAAAGATAGAAAATGGATTCATCATTGATTGTGACCTCATTATACAGGTAACATTTTTCTCATAGGCATAGCTATGAGTTTTAAATCAGTTTTCTCATCTATAAGACAAGGAAATTGGACTTGGGAAGCTCTCAGGCCCCTTCTAGCTTTTATCCACAAAACTAGCATGATAATTGTAAGGTGGAAAAGAATATTAACAACTATAAGGATTAGGAGAGGCTAGGAGAAGTTTTATTTTTGAGATAAGCTTTGAAAAGGAAGATAAAGATTTCGATTTTAATTAGGAGCGTATTCTAGATCTAGGGAATGGCTTATGCAAATATATAGAGATAGAAAATGGAGTATCAGTTTAGGGAACTTCTAATAGTGCAGTTTGATTGGAATAGAGAGCAAGAGGAGTATGTGTAATAAATCTGTAAAGATCAGTGGGAACCAACTTGTAGAGAGCCTTAAATATCGATTGGATTTTATCTTTGAGACAACAAAGTGACTCCATCGTAGGCTTTCCAAAAGCCAGGTAAAAAGACTTGTACTTTGCAAAGATTGTTTTGTCATCTATGTTGAAAATTACTTGATAAGGAGAAAGGCAAAAACCAAGAAAACTAGTATAATGATTTCATAGAGTGGCCATCCACACTTTAGCACCTCCCACCTTTCAAGGGGGACTAAGGACTCACTCACTCGAAAGTTCATTCAGATAATATTTAATCTAATTAGAATGGTCCTTTTATATGGATTGCATAGGGTATCAGACTTAAGAATCAAGTAGGTCTCTAGATAGGGTTCCTCTGACTAGTAGAATTAAGGCCCAGCCTCACTCTATCTCAGAACCACCACACTCAAATTCAGCATCCCAAGAATAACATTGTTAAAGGCAAACTCCAGGCTTATTCACCACTCTTGCTCTTGGGATATGCAATTCTATTTATTCAGCCAGTCTTTCAGCAATGACACTTCTTGATCTTAACCATTTATTTAACAATAAGGCAAAAGAAATTACAATAATTTACTAGTGGAGGTTAATTGATTAAACCAATCAAATATCACCATTCCCCTTAAAGCATCTGTGATAAGGTTCATACTCAGATATTTTTATTTGGAGAACACATTTCCCATTGTTCACTAGACCCCAGACACTTATATTAATACTACAGAAACTCCATTCAAATTGTCTGGTCACCTTCAAGGCATGTATAAAACCTGGAAGTAAATTGGTATCAGATATGAGTATATGGAGGAGGGATACCCCTAAAAAGGAGTTGCTTGGGGAAGGGGAGAAAGAGAAGGAAGGAGAGTTCCTTGGCTTCATTCTGTTGTTTTTGTTCAGTATTTTCAGTCATGTCTGACTCTTTGTGGCCCCATTTTGGAGTTTTCTTGGCAAAGATAATGGAGTGGTTTGCTATTTTCTTCTCCAGCTCATTTTACAGTTCAGGGGACTGAGGCAAACAGGGTTAATTAATTTGCCCAGAGTCACATAACTGCTAAGTATCTGAGTCTGCATTTGAACTCAGGTCTAGGTATTCTGGCTATGAGTACAACAAATGGAATAGAGAGTCACTGCAGTTTGTTCAGGGGAGGAGTCAAATGGTCAGATCTTCACTTAAGGAAAATTACTTTGTCAGCTATTGAAAGTTTTGTTGACTCAGTAACCCTGTTATTCCCAGCCTTGCTTGTCAATCAGTGTTGGGGGAGGTGTCACCCTGATAATTTGTTACTTAGTCAAGTCATCCCCAATCTGTGACTTATTCCCCTAGCTAAAAATTGCCTTGCTATCTTGGGGAGTTAAGTAAGATGTAAGAACCCAGCCTTTTTTGCTGATATTAATCTTTTTGAATTGTCATCTCATTATGAAAATTCCCAATAAAAGTTTGCCCTATCTTGAAGCCATTGTTTATCTCCAGTGATCAGCCGCTGTGTTGTTAACTTGGCAGAGTTACAATAAACTACTTTCTCTTTTTCTTAAGTTTTGTCTTGATAATCAAGATGAAAAGCCCAAATGAAGAATTTTCCTTTCAGTAAGCAATGTATGAAATGGACTCCAGTAGTATCAAACTTTAGGCAGGGTGACCAGTTAGACTTTTGTAATAATTTAGATGAGAGATGATGAGATTTTGTACTAAGCTTGTAACAGTGTGAATAGAGAGAAGGGATAAGACTTAAACATGTAATGCAGGTAAAAATGGGAAGATTTAGCAACTAAGGAAGAGTGAGGAGTGCTGGAAACTGAGATTATCCACCTAAAATGCCAAAAGAAAGATGGTGCTTTCTACAGAAATAAGGATGTTTTGGAGGATGGGAGAATATGGAGGAAAGGATGATGATTTCAGTTTTGCACAATTTGAGTGTAAGAGGTCTCTCTACCTTATCTACTTTGAAATGTTCAGTAAACAATTATCTTGGGATGGAAGCTTGGGGGAGAAATTGAAACTGATGATATATATGTGTGTGTATATATATATATATGTATATATATCTGTGAATTTGCTACATAGAGATGATGGTTAAATCCATGGAAGCTAATGAGGTTACCTGGAATATGGACAAAAAAAAGGTGTGTGGGGTGGAGTTATATTAATCCCCTCTTACCCAATTTGACTACTCAGAGATATCTCTAGGTACAACAGAAAGTTTTAATTCAGTTCTTGCAAGAAGAGGGTCAACATACTATCTGAACAGTTCAGAATAGCATGGGCGCCTGTTGAGGGCAGAAGGGTACCTATATAGCACCAAGATGGAAGTACCTTCCCCCTTTCCTGTTGGTTTCTAAATTTATTAAACTGGAAAGGAAGTAGCTATTGACCAATGATCAGTGATGCTGTCTGCTTCCCATGGGTCACGTGATTCCCTGAGACTTAGGCCTAGTGTTTGAAACTTCTGCCTGACAGAGCTCTGAGAATAGAGATCACATGACTTAGGCCTAAAGTCAAATCCACTCCATCTCATAGTCTTTTTGAGAAATATTCATTTATTTCATTCAAAGAGCCACCTTTTCCTCAACAGGTGGAATAAAGGAGGTAAAAATGTAATGGGATTTAGAGATATAGCATTAAGCTTATTAAGAAGATCAATATGAGTGACCTTTATTTGCCTCTCAGCAAAGGGTTTGAGATTTTATACAATGGGAGTCTTGAGTAAGAAACGATTTTGGACTACCTGCAATGGAAAATATGATAGAGAGTTCAGTGGGGATTGCTCTGCAATGAAGCCCAAATGAGAAGAATGTTGGCAGGTAGTGATAGTATTGCAAATGATACTAGATAATGTAGGTTCATAGTAGAAAGTGATCAGCATTGTTGTGTGACTTTCTCAGTCAGTATTCAACAGGGTAAGTATGGGAGAAAAGGTGATGATGAAAAGCCGAAAGCTAGGGAAAACAACCTCCCACAACTCGAGTTCTAGAAGTTGATCATTTTTTATGGTCCATAATTTTATAAATATCCAAATGGCTCTCAGCTAAAAAAAAATTCCTCATACCTGTTCTAGAGATTCATCTCCAAGATTGTCTAGGAGTATATGTCTCTGCTTGCTGCTATGTGCAGTATCTCTCATTGGTAGTCAATTCCCTTCAGAGTAAGGTGTAGTGGGGATAAGGAAGAATATGATGAAATTCCTTTAAAGTAATTGGGAGTCACCTGGTCATTGTCTGGAAATAGATTGTCAACCTCCCCGTGACCTTTAAAAATCTTAGATCTCTTAGCCCTGGAAGCAGGAGGATCAATTAAAGGCAGGGAACAGCTTTGTGAAATGTGACCTCTGTACTTCTATCAGAGAGCAAAAAATGCAAGACAGGAATTTCTTTCCTTCCACCCACCATTCTCTGTCAATTTACAGAAGAGCCACTGATCCAGAGGGGACACTACATCCAGTAAGGAGCAAAGATTGACCAATTCAAAGTAAGGATCAGAAAGCAGCTTCTAAAAGCTTGATCTCTGGCAGCAGAGAAGAGAACCAATTATGAATTCAAAAGATAACTATCCCTGAAAGTCAGGAGAAGAGCTGTGAAACGGAGCAGATCTAAGGTAAATGCCCCCTAATCCCAGCAGAGAAGTTGTGCTTATGGGGGAGCAGTGCAGGAATATCACAAAAAGAGAAAAAAAACATCAGATTCTATAGTACTGAAGTCATGAACTGCCTTGACTACATGTTCCTCTTGGTAACAAAATGATTCTCTGCATATTTTTTAGAAAGTATGCCCCAAGTTTATGGGGGCAATATATAAGTACTTTTATTTGTAAATATTTTATATTTATGTATCATATACATGTACAATTTATTCCCCTATCCCAAAACATGAATATAATCTGCTTGATGTCACTAAAAATTTCATTTTTTTCTCATCTTCCTATCAACCGGAATTATGCCCATTGTTACTATGTTATTTTAGTAAATTCCTTTGCTTTGAACTAATTGCATCTTCTGGCTGACTACTAAAGTTAAGTTCATCGGTGGCCCGGACGGGGAGGGAGGGAGGCTCTGAAGTAGAATTTTATGACTGAGGACCACAAATCCATTTAAATATTAACATGTTCTTCTTCGGACTCTCATTTCAAATCTAACTTAGCTAAGAAAGATGTAAAGTTTTTCCTGGTTTATCAGATTTGGAGGTGGATGTAAAATCTTCAGCTAAAGAAAACTGTCCCATCAGTACCCATATAAAAGAAGTGCAAATTAAAGCAACTTTTAGACTCTACTTCATATCCATCAGATTGACAAAGTTGAACAAAAAAGGAAAATGCCAAATGTTGGAGGGACCACAGCAAAACAGGCACATGAATGCATTGTTAGTGGCTAATAATAGAATGCCTATCAACTGAGGAATGGATGAACAAATTATGTAATGGAATGATATTATTGTGCCATAAGACATGACTAAAACCTTGTAAGATTTACAATTAGAGGAAAGTGAACAGAATTAAGTGCAAAATTTATGCAATAACAATATTGTAAAAACAAACAACTTAAGACTTTAAAACTCTAATTAATGAAACGACTAACCATTATTCCAAGATTGACAATGAAACACTCCTACCATTTCCTAAAGGAAGTGATAGACTCAAGTTGGCAATGAGACAAACATTTTTGAACATGACCAATGTAGGAATGCATTTTTATTGATTATTTATATTCATAGAAGGGTTTTGTTTTCCTCTTTTTTAATAATGAGGCAGGAGGTGAGAGAAAGAGAAAATAAATACTTGTTAATTTCAAATTTAATTTTTAAAATTTAAAACATAATTGTCCTGCAAATATGTTGTGTCAAGACTATCATCCTTCATTAAACAAACAAACAAACAAACAAACAAAACCTACGGAAAATAAATATGAACCTAAAACATAAAGATAACCTTGAATCCTGGGAGCATCTTTTGCTTTCTGGGGACTCAAGACATTCAGTCATGTCCAATTCTTCATGACCCTGTGGACCATAGCATGCCAAACTCTTCTACCTTCTACTATCTCTTAAAATCTGTCCAATTTCATGTTCATTGTTTCCATAATGCTATCTAACCATCTCATCCTCTACTGTCCCTTTTTTTTTTTTGCCTTCAATTTTTTCCAATGAGTCCCATGTTCTTATTGTGCAACCAAAGTATTTTTTTTTTTTTGGCTGAGGTAATTGGGGTTAAGTGACTTGCTCAAGGTCACACAGCTAGAAAGTGTTAAGTGTCTGAGATCACATTTGAACTCAGGGCCTCCTAACTTCAGGTCTGGTGCTCTATCCACTGCGCCACCTACCTGCCACCCCAAGAAGTATTTAAACTTAAATTTCAGTATTTGCTCTTCCAATGAGCAGCTTGAATTAATTTCTTTAAGTATTGAGTGAGTTGATTCCCTTGCTGTCCTAAAACTCTCAAAAGTCTTCTCTAGAATCACAATATGAAAGTGTTGATTCTGTAACACTCAGAATTCCTTACAATCCATCTTTCACAGCCATACTTTGCTATTGGTATAGCCATAGTTTTGACTGTGTGGACCTTTGTTGGCTTTTTAGTATGTCCAGATTTCCCATAGCTTTCCTTACAAACCTTTTTTTAATTTCATGGCTGTAATTGCCCTCTGTAATCTTTGAGCAGAAAGATATAAAATCTGACATTGCTTGCATTTCTTCTTCCTCTGTTTTCCAGGAAGTGATGGAAGCAGTTCTCCAGATCATAGCATTTTTTTATGTTAAATTTCAAACCAGCTTTTACACTCTCTCTTTCATCTTCATCAAGAGACTTTTTAATTCCTCTTCACTTTCTGCCATCTTACTGGTATCATCTGAGATTGTTGATATTTCTCCCAGGAACTTTGCTTCCAGCTTTTGATTTATCCTGTGACATACTCTGCATATAAGTTTAAATAAATAAAGTGACAATATACAGCCTTGTAATCCTTTTCTAATCTTAAACTAATCACTTGTTCCATATTCAGTTCTAACTGTTGCTTTTTCACCTGCATAGAGGTTCATCAGGTCAGATGATCTAATACTCCCATCTCTTTGAGGACTTTTTATTGCGATACACATAATCAAAGGCTTTAGTATAGTCACTGAAGCAGTAGATGTTTTTTCTGGATAATCCAAGGAATGATGGTCCTTTGCCTTTTAGAAAACCAGATGGTAATTCTCAATTCACATATTGCTAAAACCTAACTTGCAGAATCTTCAGCCTAACCTTGCTGGTATTGAAATGAATACAACTGTTTGGTAATTTGAGCATTCCTTAATATTGCCCTTCTTTAGGACTGGGACATAAACTTATCTTTCCTAATCCAGTGTTGTGCTTTCCAAATTTATTGGCCTGTTCAGTGCAGCACTTTAACAGCATCATCTTTTAGAGTTTTAAATAGCTTCTGTCTTTCACTTCCACTACTTTCATTTTTTGGCAATACTTCCTAAGATTTACTTGACTTCATTCTCCAGAATGTCTGATTTTAGAACAGTAACCACACTATCATAGTTATTGGTAATGCTAAGATCTTTCTTGTATAGTTCTTTTGTGTATTCTTGTCACTCTTCTTAGTCTCTTCTACTTCTATTAAATTCCTATCATTTTTGTCTTTTATCATGCTCATTTTTGCATGAAACTTTCCCTTGATTTGTCTCATTTTCTTGATCTCTTATCTTTCTCATTTTGTTGTTTTCTTCTATTTCTTTGCATTGTTCATTTAATAAAACTTTATCTCTCCTTACTGTTCTCTGGAATTCTGCATTCAACTGAGTATCTTTCCCTTTCTTGTTTCCTTTTGCTTGCCTTCTTTTCTCAGCTAATTGTAAAGCTTTATTGGAGAGCCAATTTACTTTCTTGCTCTTTTTTTCCTTTTGAAATCTTTTTTGCTGCTGTTTTCTATACTATATTGCAAACTTCTATAGATAGTGTTCTTCAGGAACTCTACTCACCATATCTAATCCCATCAATCTATGCATTTCCTCTACTTTATGTTCATAAAGTATGTAATTTAGGTCATACCTATACGGTTTGAAGATTTTTTTATACTATCATTAGTTTAAGTCTGAATTTTGCAATGCAGAGCTCATGATCTGAATCCATTCAGCTTCAGATCTTGTTTTAATTGTATAGAGTTTCTCCACCTTTGGCTGCAAAGTACATAAACAATCTGATTTTTATATTGACCATCTGTTGATGATGAGGGAAGGGGAGAAAGGGGATCCTACCTCTTTGAGAATGGTTTATTTATATATTCCAGATTACATAAATAAATCTGGAAAGGAAACAAACTTACTGGCTAGAAGGTTTACACACATTTCCTTATCTTAGCATCTAGAATGGGTTTATCAAACACTAGATTACTATAGTCATTGACTATTGTGTCTTGTATATCTAACTTATTCCACTAATCCATTACTGTTTCTTAGCCAATACCAAATGGTTTTGATAATTATCATTTTATAATATAGTTTTAGGTCTGGTATAGCAAGAGCACTTTCCTTTACTATTTTTTTCATTAATTCCCTTAATATTCTTGACCTTTTTTACTGGATTTTTTTACTGGATCTTTTTAATTTTTTTACTTGCCCTTTGACTTTTTACTTTACTTAATTTTTGTTCTTTCAGATGAAAAGTTTATTTTTTTCTAGTTCTAGAAAGTAATTTTTTTGTAGTTTGGTATAACACTGAATAAGTAGATTAATTTAGGTAGAATTGTCATTTTTATGTTATTAACTCAGCCTATCCATAAGCAATTGATAATTTTCCATATGCTTAAATCTGACTTCATTTGTGTAAAAAACAATTTGTTGTAATTGTGTTTGTCTTGACACGTAGACTCCCAAATATTTTATATTATCTACAATTATTTTAATTGGGATTTCTCTTTCTATCTCTTGCTGCTGGGCTTTGTTGGTAACATATAGAAATGCCAATGATTTATGTCACTTTATTTTATATCTGCTAAAGTTATTGATTCAAGTAGTTTTTTAGTTGATTCATTAGTATTCCCTAAATCACCCTCATATCATTTGTAAAGAGTGATAGTTTTGTTTCCACATTGCATATTCTAATTCCTTCAAATTCTTTTTCTTCTCTATTGCTAAAGCTAACATTTCTAGCACAATATTGAATAATAGTAGTGATGATAGACATCCTTGATCTTTTTGGGAATGCTTCTAGTTTATCCTTATTACATATAATGCTTGTTAATGCTTTTAGATAGATGATATTTATCATTTTAAGGAAAACTGCATTTATTCCTATATTCTCTAATGTTTTTATTAGGAGTGGATATTGTATTTTGTCAAATGCTTTTATACACATTTCCAAGATTCAGAATATACTCCTCACCTTGAGCCAGAGGAGATTTATGAAAAGTAAAAGAGACAGAATATCAAGAGCCATCACATGTGACTGTTGAAAAGAACCATTAAAGCTACTAGAGAGGGGAGCAGCAGGATGGTCTGTCAGGGGAGTTGAGGGAAACATTCCAAACATGAAATATGGGGTTGAACTGAATTTGCATTGCTGACCCAACAAATCTAGGAGGAAGGGCCAGCCAGTGCCTGGCTCATTGACCTCTCTCTTTCTTCTTGCTTTCTCTTTGTGTCTTTGTGTGTGTGTGTCTCTCTGTCTCTTTTTTCTGTTCCATGAAAAGAAAATGTAGTGAGTATGCTTTGGCCCACTATCTCAGAATCATGAGGCTGCTTCTTCCCCTTCACGGTTCTAAGGTATCCTGTGAGACTCAGGAATGTCTCTTTTCTAATGCTCTTGGCTCAAGCTCCCACTTACATACATATATATATATATACTGTAAGGTGCCAGTTATCAGCACTCCTATTTCATCCATTACTTAACATCAATTAGCTTTTACAAAGAGATATTTACTTCAAACATGTAGCAAAAACAAATGTATCAATATTTTCTTAACACTTCTAGGATACATTCTTTCCTAACCCACCTTTTTTTCTGGTGAGAAGAGGCTCAAATTTAATTCCTATAACCCTTTCAAATATGGGATGTCTGCTAGATGAGTCTGTGTCCCAGCTGTCATTTGGATGGAGTCCACTACTTTGGAGGTTCACTACTTTGGGACAATCCTGAGATGGCTATAGTAATAATGAAAGCAGCATATATATAACACTTTAAGGTTTGCACAGCATTGTAAAAAATATCTAATTTTATACTCACAACAACTTTATATTCATAATAACTTGGCATTATCATCACCCCCATTTTACAGATAAGGAATCAGGCACACCTTGCTTGAGTCACACCAAAAATGTGTCTAACCTAATAAGCATGTGAGGATAAATTTGAATTCATGTTCCACAACTCTACCCAGCCTCTTTACTACCAACAAAACCAAAAGCTTCCTTGCCTGATTTTTTAAATTTCAAAAAACAGAGCTTCCAATTCTTCACTCACAATTGGAAAAGGACAAATGCAGACATCTGTTTATCATAGGACGATATGTTGGGCTCAGTGCAGAGAGCTTTAGATTTCTCCCTGTACAGCACTGTCTCTAAGTACATGGAACACCATGTTGTTGTTCATCTATGAGCAGACTAGAACAACCAAGAGAGTGATATTTACTTCAAAGAAATAGCAGAAACAAATGTACACACATTTTCCCCAACACTCCAGGAACATGAACTTAAATTTCCTTTTTAAATTAGGAACTTACCTCACAACAACCAACATGAACACTGATTTTTAAAAATTTAATTTTCCCCCAATTATATATAAAAACCATTTTTAACATTTGATGGTATTGTTTGAGTTCCAAATTCTATACCCCTTCTTCTTTTCTCCCCCAGACAATAAGCAGTCTGACATAGATTTTGCATGAAATGCATGAACATTTCAATACATGAAGGACAGAAAGAAAATTTACATAAAACTGTGGATTTCTTTTACACTGCTTTTCAAAAGGCATGGTAAATTTATTTTATTTTATTTTATTTTTTATTGAAGCTTTTTATTTGCAAAACATATGCATGGGTAATTTTTCGACATTGACCCTTGCAAAGTTTTCTGTTATAAATTTTTCCCTCCTTCCCCTGACTCCCTCCCCTAGATGGCAGGAAGTCTAATAACATGTTAATTATGTTAAAATACTTGACAAATCAAATGTGTGTATACATACTTATACAGTTATCTTGCTGCACAAGAAAAATTGGATCTAGAAAGAAAAAGAAAACCTGAGGAGGAAAACAAAATGCAAGCAAACATCAACAGAAAGCATGAAAATGTTATGTTGTGGTCCACAGTCAGTTCCCACAGGCCTCTCCCTGGGTGTATATGGCTTTCTTCATCACTGAACAATTGGAACTGGTTTGAAACATCTCATTGTTGAAGAGAACCATGTCCATCAGAATTGATCATCATATAGTCTTGTTGTTGCTGTGTATAATGATCTCCTGGTTCTAAGGCATGGTAAATGTAACAAAATCGTAATAAAACTGCCATATTTCTGATCTCCCCTATGTATTGTTTTTAAAGTTTCATTAATGTGATTTCTTTCTTATCTTCTTTTTTCTTTTTAGAATTTTTGGCCTCAGTAACCACTAATTCCCTCTCTGCTTCCTTTTGACTGGGCTTGGCTATTTGGGAAGCAAGGAAGAGATCTGGATTTTTTTTTTTCTTTCCCATATGTTTACTTTTTGTTTTAATTTTTTAATTATGTGATAAAGTTTGTTAGTCAACAAAAGACCAAGGCTGTGGATATTTGAAATAATACAGAGATAGCAATTTTCCTCCTTTCAAAAAAGAAAGACATGTTTGCCCACTTAGGCTAGTCTTGGAGCTGGAGCTGCAAAGAGAAGGAAGGGGAACCAGTATTATCTTCCATAAGGCTTGTGAAAAGGTCCCCAAGGCCAAATTTACATAACATTTTTTCCCTTTCTCCTTCCTCCTAAAACAAGAAAGGCATCTAGAAACCTGATATTGTAGTTAAAAGCCACCAAACTTGCTTTGACACTTGGAACAGCCAGCTTTCCCACTCCCATTTACAAATTAGATTCTCTAGACTGCCCAGTTTCTTAAACTATGCTCATGAAGTCATAGCTGAATGGGGTGGGGTGTCACAAAATTATGATGCATTATCAGTAAATGTTTGGGATCTGCAAATCTATTTTATATACCCATATACCTGAGATCATGTAAAATTTTCTCAGATCAAAAAGGGTTAAGAGTAGAAAATGTTTAAGAAGCCTTGCTTGAGAGGGATGGGGGATTATTAGGGTTATTAGGACCCTTCAAACCTTGTTGGAGGACATAAAATACTAATGCAGGATTATTATAGACATGTTACAACAACAAACTAGCCATATGTCTAGCCAAGTGTCTAACCTCAGGAAATCCCTTTAGTGGTTAGATTTATATGTGTTGGATCCCCAAAAGAAAATCATCTTCCAAAGAACAGGGATTATTTTTCATTTTGCCTCTGTATTTCTATTGTCTAGCAAAACCCACCTCATTTAGTAATTTCCACCTGGAAATACTTGTTGGATTGCTGTCATATAATTTGACCACTTATCTTTTGGGAAATTGCTCTTAATCTTAAGTTTTTAGATGAGTTTCCTTTATATTTTGAATATGAGACTTTTATCAGAGACATTTTCTACCATTTTTTTTCTTGTTTCATTTTTTTTCTTGTTTTTAAAGTTTTTTTAAATCTGTAATATCAAAAGAAGCATCCTGACACAGCCTCCAAACTATGAAGACTTGAGTTCAAATCCTAACTTTAACACAATGTAAACCCTGGGAAAAGCAATTAAACTTTCAAAATTCTAAGCAATTCCCTAAGATTATAAGTAGAAGAGAGGCCAGTTTGCCTGGGAAGGAGGGGTTTCATCCCTCAAGAAGTTCCTTATATTAATGAAATCATAATTCCAGATTATGAAAATAATCTATGGCCCCATTGAGAGTTATTGTGATAAAGGTATTGGAAGGCAATAGACAGGCACAACTTTATCATTGGAGAGTAAACCAAATGTTGTTGAGAATACAAGAATCCAATGTACTTCTTAATCAAAAAGTAAAAGTAAAAGCCTTTGATTCACTATGGCTAAACACTTAGAAACATTCCTACAACAAGCCCCCGTGCCTTCTACCATGTCCATAGCAGAAATAAAATTCCTTCAGAGATATAATAGCAAATCTAGTGAAATATAAAGTCAAATGTTTACCATTGTCACAGAACAATCAATCAATAAACATATATTAAGCACAACTATGTGCAAAATAGTAGACCCTATGTGACCCTGGGCAAGTCACTTAATCCCAATTGCCTCAGGAAAAGAAAATCAGGAATGACACTTTCTTCTGTGTATACAGAATGCAATGCCACAGAGCTGTTCCCTAAGAAAATCAAAGAAGGTTTCAGCAGAACTGGCATTATTTATATAACATAGAAGTTTTTTGTTATTGAGTATTTAATAGGATTCATTTAAAAATTTATCTTGACTTTTTTTTTTAAAAATACATGAATGCTCCAAATCACCAGTAATTAGATACATGCAAATTAAAATAATTCTGTGATACCACCTCATGCCCATCAAATTGTCTAAGCTGCCAGTGACACATGATGAGTGCTGAAGGAAATTTGGGGAAACATGTTCATTAATTCACTGTTCATGGAATTGTGAATTGGTCCAACTATTCTGGAGAACAATGTGGAACTATACTCAAAAAGGGGCTATAAAACTATGCATAATGATAAATGTGGAAATATGTTTAGAAGAATTGCAGATGTTGAACCTATATTGGATTACTTGCTATCTAGGGGATGGTGGGGAGGGAGAGAGAAAAGTATAGAACACAAGGTTTTACAAGTTGAAAACTATCTTTGCATGTATTTTGAAAACTGCACATTCAGAATTACTGCTATTAGACCTATCAAAAAGATCAAAGAAAATGGAAAAGGACCTATAGGTTCAAAAATATTTATAGCAGTGTTTTTTTTTTGTTTGTTTTTTTGTTTTTGTGGCAACAACAAATTGTAAACCGAGGAGATGCCCATGAATTGAGGAATGGCTAAACAAGTTATGTCATATGAATGTGTTGGAATACTATTATTCTATAAAAACAAATTATGAAGGGGATGGTTTCAGAAAAACTTGAGGAGAATTGTATAAAATAATGGAAAGAGAAGTGACCAGAACTAGTATTGACTTGTGTTCCTTGCTAGGCAACTTTCTTTTTTCTTTTAAAAATACAACTTGAATATCCTGCATTGATATCCTACAGTTCTGTTTTGTCATGATGTTATGGGATACCAATGATTCCTAAATTATTTCTTTTCAATCTGTTTTTCAGGTTAGTTTTTAAAAAGCATAGTTACCCTATGCCCAAAGGGCTATAAAATTGTGTTATACCTTTTGATTCAGCAGTGTCCACTGGGCCTGTATCCCAAAGAGATCATAAATAAGAAAAAAACCCATGTGTGCAAAAATGTTTATAACAGCCCTTTTGGTAGTGGCAAGGAACTGGAAACTGAGTGAATGCCTATCAGTTGGGGAATGGCTGAATAAATTATGGTATATGAATGTAATGGAATATTATTGTTCTAAATGAAATGATGAGAAGGCTTTTCAGAGAAACCTGGAAAGACTTATATGAACTGATGCTGAGTGAAGTGAGCAGAACCAAGAGAACTTTTTATATAATAACAAGAAGATTATGTGATGATCAACTGTGATAGATTTGGCTCTTCTCAATAAAGAAGTGATTCAAGGCAATTTCAATAGACTTGAGATGGAAAATGCCATCCTCACCCAGAGAGAAAAGAATGGAGACTGAATGTGGATCTAACCATAGTATTTTCACCTTTTTTGTTTGTTTTTCTTTCTCATGGCTTTTTCCCTGTTGGTTTGATTTTTCTTGTGCCACATGACAAATATAGAAATATGTTTAAAAGAATTGCATATATTTAACCTCTATCAAATTGTTTGCTATCTTGGGGAAGGGGGAAGTAAGATAAGGAGGGACAAAAATTTGGAACACAAAGTCTTACAAAAATGAATGTTGAAAACTATCTTTAAATGTATTTGGAAAAATAAAGTACTATTGAAATTTTTAAAAATCAGTTACCTCATATTTCCTTCTAATTTTTTAGTCTTTTGCTTTTATTTAACTACTCCTTATCATATCAATTTTTTATTTTAAAAAAATTTAGCCATATTTTCTAATTTTATCTCATCTTTATTTCCACACACACACACACACACACACACACACACACACACACACACACACACACACTTTTTTTTTTTTGCTGAGGCAATTGGGGTTAAGTGACTTACCCAGGGTCACCAGCCAGGAAGTATTAAATGTCTGAGGTCAGATTTTAACTCAGGTCCTCCTGACTTCAGGGCTAGTGCTCTATCCACTATACCAACTAACTGCGCCTTTCCAAATATATTTTTCCCTCTCCCTCCATTTCCATGGTGAAATTAAGGAAATACATTGTTAAATGTATCCCCCTCTTTTGGGGAAGGCCAAGCTTAATTATAATTTCATATTATTCACTTTCAGATCTGCTGTTTTTATTTCCATTTTCATTTTGTTGTAATTTTGCATATTATTTTCCTGTTTCTAATTATTTCATTTTGCATCAATTTAATGTAAATCTTTTAATACTTCATTTTTACCATGCCTATTGTTTCTTACTGAATAGTAATATTTCATTATATTTATGTATCATTGTTTAGCCATTCTCTAATTAATAGGTATCTACTTTGTAGTTCTTTGCAACTATGAAAATTAGTGCTATAAATAATTTCATATATATGGAACCTTTCTTATCATAACTGACCTCTGTGCACATGTATGTCTAGTAGTGCACTATCTAGGTCAAAGTGTATAGACATTTTAGTCATTTTTTAAGCTTAATTCCAAATTGCTTTCCAGAAAAATTGAACTAATTCTCAGCTCTACCAGTAGTGTATCAGTGTGTTCATCTTTCTATATAATCTCTCCACCATTCCTATCTTTTATCATCTTCTCCAATTTGATATGCATGTAAAGTAAAACCCCAGAGTCATTATGATTACATTTATTATTTATTATATGGAACCTAGAGTGTCCTAAGGATGCATCTTCCCCTTCCCATTTGGATTCTGTCTTCTTTTTTTTAAATTTTATTTTATTAATACTTTTTATTTGCAAAACACATGTATGAGTAATTCCTCAACATTAACCCTTACAAAGCTTTCTGTTACAAATTTTGCCCCCCTACTCCCCACCCCTCCCCTAGATGGCAGGATATCCACTACATGTTAATTATGTTAGAATACTTAAGAAATCGAATATATGTATAGTTATTTCCACACATCATTTTTTGTGCAGGAGAAATCGTATCTACAAGAAAGAATAATCCGATAAAGGAAATAAAATGCAAGCAAAAACAATAGAGAACATGAAAATGTTATGTTGTTGGACCCTGTCTTCTTTTTAATGCTCCCCTGCCCCTTTCCATTCCTGGATGGCCATAAATATTCCTCCTGCTCCCCACTCCTACCCATCTTCACCATCTATACACTTGCCAGATGGAAACCAGCGTTATTATTCTATTATGATCCCTATGTTTATTCTCCTATTGTCAGTGGTAATGGGCCAGTCCCAGCTAGCTTTCTTGCCCTGAAAGTCAGAAATTTCAATACATCCTATGGATTATCCAAATTGCAGCTGAACCTGTATGACGACTGTTTCTTCTGTTGTACAGCCAAAACTTCCAATATATATTATTTCCCTTAATTAGATTGTGAATTCTTTGAAAGAACTGACCACTCATTTAGAATGTAACTCTAGAACTCTCATTCATCTTATCTTTCATTGAATTTTTAAAGTTGTATTTGTTCCATTCTATTTTTCAGGAAGTTGACAACTTGACTGCAGTTTCTACTGTCTGTTTTAATCTGCTTCTTGTCCTGAGAGCTTTAATCTTTTTTTTAATCTCATTCAACTCTTCCCTTTTTTATTCTAATCACTCTGGTAGTCCTTATGGACTGAGATTTTATTTGTAATCATTGCAGAGGTTTTTATCTTTGAATTTTCTATGTAAGAGTATTTTTCCATGGCATCAAAAGTTTTTTTCTTTTCTCATATCTTCAGCTTCTTCATCTGAGATGTTTCACAAAGGCCTTCATCAGTCTTTCTGCTTCTTTCAAACTTCTCTTGGTTTCTTTACAACTACCAAAATTGTTGTCATTCTTTTCACCCAGTAAAGGACCTAGGACTTAAGTGAATTACTGCAAGTAGTCAAACTCAGGTCTCATATCTCATTCTGGAGAAATAGATCAGGATGATAACAGCTTCTTGATTGTAATCTTGCCAGCAGCTTTTGAATAATGCGCCAAGGTGGAAATTATGGTCCTGAATAGGATATCTGAGAGTGGGATCATAATCTTCATACCCTTCCAGAAATCCTGAAATGGATTTCTGATCTCTGGCTCTTTCCATTCTTTCCTCCACCAGGACCCTGACGTGGGATTCAAAATGAGCTGGGCCAGGCCCCCACTATCTCTGCCTCTCATCTCAGGTATTTAGACTCTGCACCATGCTGGGACTTGCTCCCTTTGACAGTCTCAGATTGAAAGGATAAGAAAGACCAGGCCTTCATCCTTCATCCTTGCTTTATTCTTAGATGAAATGCTGAAATACAAATCCTGTTATTTGAGTTCTATTTCTTTTCACCATTCTGGATCGGATTGTAAAGGAAAGATTAGAATCTGAGAATGAGACAGGATCTTCATGTCCAACTGGTACAACCCATACGCAAAAGAAATCCCTTGAGAAAAGGTCATCCAGGGGTTATTTGCAGACTTCCAAGGCAGTCCATTTCTCCTTTTGGATAGCATTCAGTATTAGGAAGTTTCTCCTGACATGAAGCCTTAATTGGCTTCTCTACATTTCCTACCCATTGATCTTGGTTTTGTTCAGGTAAAACAAATCAAGTTTAATCTCTCCTTTGTGTCACAATTCTTCAAACATTTAGATAATACTTAGACTCTGGTATCATTCTTTTTTTTTAATAATAGCTTTTTATTTTCTAAATACATGCAAAGATAGTTTTCAGCATTCATCCTTGCAAAACCTTGTGTTCCAATTTTTTCTGCCTTCCTTCCCTCCATCCCCTCCCCTCGACAGCAAGTAATCTAATACTTGTTAAATGTGCAATTGTTCTATTCATATTTCCACAATTATCATGCTGCACAAGAACAATAATATCAAAAAAGGTTATATGAGAAAGAAAAAAAGACAAGCAAACAACAATAAAAAAAGGTGAAAATGTTTTGTTTTGATCCACATTCAATTCCCAAATTCTCTCTCTGGATGCAGATGGCTCTCTCCATCACAAGTCCATTGGAAATGGACTAAATCACCTCATTGTTGAAAAGACCCATGTCCATCACAAATGATCATCACATAATTTTCTTGTTACTGTGTACAATGATCCCATGGTTCTACTTACTTTACTCAGCATCAGTTCATGTAAATCTCTCCAGGCCTTTCTGAAATCATCCTTTCTTTTCTTTTTTTTTTAAATTAAAGCTTTTTATTTGCAAAACATACGCATGGGAAATTCTTCAACGTTGACCTTACAAAGCTTTCTGTTACAAATCCCCCCAGTACCCACCCCTACCCTAGATGGCAGGAAGTCTACTACATGTTAATTATGTTAAAATACTTGACAAGTTGAATATATGTATGTATATTTTCATACTTATCCTGCTGTGCAAGAAAAATCATATCTACAAGAAAAAAAATCTGAGAAAGGAAACGCAATGCAAGCAAACATTAATAGAGAGCATGAAAATGTTATGTTGTGGTCCACATTTCATATCCCTCTCTCTGGGTGTATATGGCTCTCTTCACTGAACAACTGGAACTGGTTTGAAACATTTCATTGTTGAAGAGAGCCATGTCCATCAAAATTGATCATCATATAGTCTTGTTGTTGCCGTGTATAATGATCTCCTGGTTCTCCTCATTTCATTCAGCATCAGTTCATGCAAGTCTCTCCAGGTCTCTCTGAAATCGTCCTGCTGGTTGTTTCTTACAGAACAATAATATTCCATAACATTCATATACCATAATTTATTCAGCCACTCTCCAATTGATGGGCATCCATTCAGTTTCCAGTTTCTAGCCACTACAGAAAGGGCTGCCACAAACATTCTTGCACATGTGGGTCCCTTTCCTTCCTTGAAGATCTCTTTGGGATAAGCCCAGTAGAAACACTGCTGGGTCAAAGGGTATGCACAGTTTGATAACTTTTTGAACATAGTTCCAAATTGCTCTCCAGAATGGTTGGATCCGTTCACAGTTCCACCAACAATGTATCAGTGTCCCAGTTTTCCCACATCCCCTCCAACATTCATCATTATCTTTTCCTGTCATTTTAGCCAATCTGACAGGTGTGTAGCGGTACCTCAGAGTTGACTTAATTTGCATTTCTCTGCTGATCGTTTCTTATAGAACAATAATATTTGGTATCAATCTTTCAACTTGTATTTACACTGGTAGACTGTCCAGAGAAAAGCTCCTAAATACTCCTTCAGTATTCTAGAAGGAACCCTGAAGCATTCTGATACAAGCATATCTTGGACATGTTGCAGGTTTGGCTTCAAGCTTCTGTAATAAAGGGAATAACATGAATTTTTTTGTTTCCCAGTGTATATAACAGTTATGGTTACACTTTGCTGTCTATTAAGTATACAGTAGCATCATATCTTTAAAAAAAACATTGTATATACATTAATTAAAAACACTCTATTGCTAAAAATGCTAACCAGCATTTGAGTCTTCAGTCTTTTTGCTGAGACAAAGTCTTGTCTTCATGTTGATAGCTACTGACTGATCAGGGTAGTGATTACTGAAGATAGGGATGGCTATGACAATTTCTTAAAATAAGAAAAAAAATGAAGTTTGTCTTATCAATTGACTTGATATACTTATAGGCTATTATAGAGTTATCAGTAAACCTAATCTCTTTTTTTAAATTTAAAAATTTTTATTTTTATTATTTATTTTATTTTTGTGTATTTAAAATTTTTATTTTCAAAACATATACACGAATAATTTGACAGCATTGAACCTGGCATAGCCTTGTGTTTCAGATTTTCTCCTCCTTCTCCCCACCCCCTCCTCTAGATACAAGCAATCTAATATATATGTATATATGTATTAAACATGTTAAAATATATGTTAAATCCAATATGAGTAAACATTTATACAATTATCTTGCTGCACAAGAAAAATCAGATAAAAAAAAAGAAAGTAAATGAATAAGAAAACAAAATGCAAGCAAACAACAATGAAAAGAGTGAGAATGCTATGTTGTGATCCACTCTCAGTTCCCACAGTCCTCTCTCTGGATGTAGATGGCTTTCTTCATCACAAGACTACTGGAACTGGCCTGAATCATCTCATTGCTGGAAAGAGTCACATTCATCAGAAATGATTGTCGTGTAATCTTGTTGTTGCCATCTATAATGATCTCCTGATTCTGCTCACTTCACTTAGCATCAGTTCATGTAGATCTTTCCAGGCCTCTCTGAAATCATCTGCCTGATTGTTTCTTATAGAACAATAATATTCTATAACTTTCATGTATCATAACTATTCAGCCATTCTCCAATTGATGGGCATCCATTCAGTTTCCAATTTCTAGCCACTACAAAAAGGGCTGCCACAAACATTCTTGCACATGTGGGGCCCTTTCCTTCCTTTAAGATCTCTTTGGGATACAAGCCCAGTAGAAACACTGCTGGATCAAAGGGTATGCACAGTTTGATAACTTTTTGAGCATAGCTCCAAATTGCTCTCCAGAAAGGTTGGATCCATTCACAGTTCCACCAACAATGTATTAGTGTCCCAGCTTTCCCACACCCCCTCCAACATTCATCATTATCTTTTCCTGTCATTTTAACCAACCTGAGAGGTGTTAAACCTAATCTCAATATTGTTTGTCTCAGAGAATAGGGAAGCCCGGGAGAGGGAAAGAGATGGGAACAGTCAGTATTTATTGATTCAGTTTGCTGTCTCATATGGACACAATTTGTGGCACCCCAAAACAATTACAATAGTAACATCAAAGATCATCAGTCACAGATCACCATAACAATATAGTAAG
This sequence comes from Myrmecobius fasciatus, assembly GCA_023553655.1. Taxonomy (NCBI): domain Eukaryota; kingdom Metazoa; phylum Chordata; class Mammalia; order Dasyuromorphia; family Myrmecobiidae; genus Myrmecobius; species Myrmecobius fasciatus. Next base: position 14,793 of record JAJPUD010013889.1, on the reverse strand, counting down.
TAAAAATTTTAAATAAAGTGAGAATAAGCAAAATGTGGCACAGGGACCCTGTGTGAGCACATGCTATTAGCAAAATGTCACTGATAGATTTGCTTGAAGTAGGGTTACCACAAACCTTGGAGTTGTAAAAAAAAAATGCTATATTTATGAAGCACAATAAAATGAGGTGTATCTGTATTATTTCTCTTGTGCTCCCAAACAGTTGCAATTGCTTTTAATATCAATCACTGGTTAATATCTCCCCATATCAATTTGTCAAGGTGATTTCTTTTCTTTTCTTGTTTTATTTTGAAGAAGATAAGAGAATGAATTTTTATTTTAAAGAGTAACTGAAGATCATGTTGAGGTGACCTCATAATTGTGGTAAATCTATTACATAATAAGCTTTCTGACAATGGAAATTTAAAAATCAATATGACTATTCAACAATGCTTTTTTAAAAAATGTACACTTTCTAGCCTTATCATTTAAAACATATTATCTGTTATTTTCTGGTACCTTGCTCAAATCAATAAACTTCAGTTATGCAAATGCTTATTGGCAAATGAACATGGATATAATTAGGAGTTTATCTACAGCTTTTGGTGGAAAATCTTGTTTTGCATAATAATAAATAATTCTCTGGGATACCTGGAAATTTCAAGTAGGAATAATTGCCACCAATTTTTCTCCATTAGAACTTCATCAACCATTGACTTTTCTTCCTTTTTTTAAGTTTCTCAAATTTATTTTTTGTTACATTTTAAGTTCTGAAAATCTTTCTCCCTCCCTCTGATCCCATATTAGAAAAGTTAGCACAGATTTAGAAATATATATCTAAAAAATTTGCTGAACACACTTCTATTTATTAGTTCTTTCTCTGGAGATAGTATTTTTCTTCATAGTTAGAATATTTATAATATTCAAAATAACATGATTATTCAGTTATTCTTTGAACAATGGTATTGTTACCATATACAATATTCTCTTTGTTCTGCTTATTTCACTTTTCACTATTCATTCAAGTCTTTTCATGTCTTTCTAAAACCAACCAGTCCATTATTTCTTTTTTTTGTTTGTTTTTAATTTTTTTTTTAAGCTAAGGCAATTGGGATTAAGTGACTTGCCCAGGGTCACACAACTAGGAAGTGTTAAGTGTCTGAGGCCATATTTGAACTCAGGTCCTCCTGACTTCAAGGCTGGTGTTCTATCCATTGCGCCACCTAGCTGTTCCTCAGTTCATTATTTCTTTTATTTTTATTTTTATTTTTTGGGGGGGGGTTTTGTGGGTTTTTGTTTGTTTGTTTGTTTGTTTGCTTTTTGCTGAGGCAATTGAGCTTGAGTGACTTGCCCAGGGTCACACAGCCAGGGAATGTTAAGTTTCTGAGATCAAATTTGAACTCAGATCCTCCTGACTTCAGGGCTGGTCTTCTATCCACTGCGCCACCTAGCTGCCCCAGTCCATTATTTCTTAAAGTACATTAAGATGCAATCACAATAACATACCACACCTTGTATTAGCCATTCTCCAATTGATTGGGCATTCTTTCAATTTCCAATTCTTGCCAGGTGATTTCTTTTCAATATCAATTTGCTAATTATCATCAATAGCTTTTATAAAAGGATATTTGCTAAGAAAATATAGCAAGACCAGAAGTACAAAAATCTCCCAAACTGGGAGTCCTTTTCCAGGAAGACTAGAATAAACTTAAAACAGTTGCTTACAAACATTCCTCTTATCATGTTCACCAGGGCAGGAGGTGAGAGGTGGGGGACAGGACAGGGAGGGGATGGTGTGGCCAGTAGACAAGCTATTCTTCTCCTTGCAGGGCAGTGTTTCAGCTCTTAAGTCAATTCATTGCTGGGCTAGTTTGAACAGGTGGCTCCTCTTGGCTCGCTCCTTATCATCTACAATGTCATTCTGTTGTGACTCCTGGCAGACTCTACTGTGGACTCCATTTGCTGCACTTCTGAGGGCTTTTCTGACCTTTAACAGCCTATAAAAATCTTAATCTGATCCATCTCATCTCTGTTACTTGTTCATCTAAAATCAGGAATAACAAATGCAAGAGAAACAAAAATAGTGGTATCAGATGTCCACTGCCACAGGGCAGCTCAGGTGGGAGATAAGACAGCTAAAGCAGGAGCTACTGATATAACTGCTGCAACTTATCTTCCCATAGCATTTCTTCTTTCTCTCACAACCAGAGAAAAGGAATATTTTCATTCATTCAAGCCTTTTGTCTGAAGGTACTCTCAGTTCTGGCTCAGCAGTGAATGAAAAGGCTTTTCATTATCAAGCTGTAAGCAGACAGAAAATGGTCATAAGATACCTAAGAAAGGGAGGGAGGGAAATGGTCTCTTGATCACATCATGCCTTTACAAAAGCAGGCTCACCCATCTTCCTGGTGAATGCAGTAGGCAAAAGTAGGCAAAACTAAATGCAGTAAGCAAAGAATATTTCTCATGCTTGAAGGACTGGGCTCTCATTGGCTAGTCCTGTCTATTCTGCTTTAAGTCGTTTCAAGATTTTTTCAAGTATTGGTTCAGAACCTGATGTGGGTTTTTGTAGTATGTCTCTTTATGGAGAAGAAATATCTCATTCATAGTTCTCCTAGCTTATCTCCTATTTAATGCTTTTCTGTTTCATTTGGGCTATTTTCTTATTGTTCCTGGGGTAGTTCTTGAGGCAGTGAAGTATGGTTAAAATCTTTTACAAAGCCATTTTCATTGGAAGATCTTATTCTACCACCTAACCCAAAATTAAAATAATATATAGTTTTGAAGATTCTAAACTTCACCCTTAAAAAGAGAATTGACAAATCATTAAGATCATAGATTTATTTTAGTCTAGATGCATCCTGTTATAAATTAAAATATTTCTATTTTTTGGTCATTAGGATCTAATAAAGAGACTCCTAAAAGAACAGAGATTCCTTCTAAATCAGTAGTTCATCCAAAGAGGAAAGCAAATGTGAGGGGAAAATAATCAACTCCTCCATGAGGTTTCAACTATTCAGAGAAAGATGGGGGAAGATGAGAATGGAATACAGAAATATAAGGAAAGAATAATACAGAATTCAGAAATTGATTATTACAAAAAACTGGTGCTGGTGTAATGAGGCTAGTACACTCTCTCCCACTAAGTAGCCCTAATTTCTGGACTCATGCAGACCAGATTGGATTTTGGGAAGCTCTTGCCTTCAAAGAGGGTGCACTCAGATTCTTCTTGCCCTTTCCAGGTCTTTATGTCTACTCCAGAGCCCAAGGGAAATTTTTTTTAAAGCTTAAGTTAGGTTCATGTCTAGGGTCTCCTCAAAGTGGAGTAGAAAATTACTCCATGTACACTTTAGATTACATATGAACAGCTGTATAGAAAAAATGCTTAAAACTCAAAAGACTCATAAGTGTACAATGACAAAAAATTAAAATATGAACCAGCAACCCATAATCCCATTATATTCTGTAGTGAGGCTGATATATAAAAAATATGAGATACTTAATAAGACTGCTAAACAGCATTTTCACCTTCACCTAGGTTCTGAACTGTCTAACTATCCCCTTTAGGGTCTATATCTCTTGGCCAGAGTTCACTTTCCTGTCAGTGATCATTTTTTCCTAAAATTATCTAACTAGGAAATCCTTTTACTCCGTGTCTGTTTTGACTGGGAAATTAGTAACTTCTCAAACTCAGGATGGTTGCTTTCAAGGCTAGAAGCATCCATCTCTAGATTGTTATTCCTTATTTAGGGAAAGAAACCCTAAATAAGAACCAGCACCTTGAGATCCAGTCTCTAGACAGTACATGTGCTTGATGCCAAGTGTGATCCACTACGGTAGCTATTCCCAAATTGTGAAAAATCTGAGTGAGGCTCACAGACTTCCCAGATGCTAAGTAGAAGAAAAGAAACACTAGAGTCTTCTTTTTAAGTTTAACCAAGCAGTCTTCTTTGCCTGGTTCAGTGGCTAAGTTGCTTTGATGCAAATTCCTATTTTGGGACAAAGAAAGATGCATGTCCTTTGGTAAGGAGCTAAAATCACAGTGGGGCTAAAGTATATGGAAAGTTAGATCAACTGATGAATTTAGAAAACTATTATATCATAATCCATATATAAATCTACACTTTCCTGGAAACAGGGCTTAAATGCACATTATCTCAAGGTTTTTTGGGGGGGGGAACTTTTGTTACTTGAACTTTTGGAGCATTTTTGCAAGTATAAATCCATGGCACACCCATTAAACAGATTTTAGAGGAGAGATAAAAGAATGGGAAGAGTTCAGTTGCATTGGATAGTTTGAGTTCGGTGCTTAAGTTCAAACATTCTCTTCCATGGAAAGCCCATATCGACACACCAGAATAGGATTTTGAAATAGGTTCTGGGATTTGCTCTCTATATTACAAATACTTTGTCTGTTTGAAGCTCTGTGACCAGGGACTTTCAATCCCCTTGTGGAGTAAGAGCAACATCTTTTAACTGTCCTCCTCCAGGATTTTGTCTCATTCTTTTCCACAATGGGAAGGAACTAAAAGCTGAAGATGATCTATCCTTATGCAAATATCCAATAAGCCTTACCCATACCTATCTCTTTGTTGTTTGTCCATTGTTATTGCTTAATTTCTCCTCATTTTTATGTAAAAGAAAATGGATTGTCCATATATCTTTGTTGCTTGATACAGTGCAGCTATGTGTGTAGGGAGATGTAAATCAGAGAAAAACAGAAAGCTATTGTTCTTGTTTGTCCTTCCATCTGGAAGAGAACCAATGACATCACGAGGATGAGGTTTTGACTTGTAAGGGAATTGGATTTAAGTGAGAGAGGGCTTAGTTTGGAGATGACCAGAAGAAGGCAGATCTTCAGCATAGGAAGGTAAGATGGTAATGGTAACTTTATAGGTTTTGAACTCATTAGAGGGGCACAATGGTATCATTCTCCTAGGTCTAGACAATAAGGATATAAATTCTTGAGGCAAAAGGAAGCCAAACAAAGAATTGGAAATTGAGGGAATGCCCATCAATTGGGAAATGGCTGAATAAGTTGTGGTATATGAATGTAATGGAAGACTGTTGTACTATAAGAAATGATCAGCAGGCTGATTTCAGAAGAAGCTGGAAAGACTTACATGAACTGTTGCTGAGTGAAGTAAGCGGAACCAAGAAAACATTGTACAAGTAATTTAGCAACAATGTTGAAAATTATCTTTACATGTAACTGGAAAAAAAGAAAACATTTTTTACCAAAAAAAAGGAAAAAAAAGGAAGCCAAAGAAACTGGAGAAAGGGATTCATTACCATGTATCCATCTACTATGCAAGGGTCTCCTTCATATCCTTTACAAATGTTCACACATGGTTGGCTGCCTGCAGTATTTCACCAAAGAGTAAGGCATTACCTAACTGCCTCAACTTGACCCAAAGTAACCGTTTTCCTGTGGGCAAAGCCAAAGAAACAGGTCAGATATAGACTGCTTGTGCAATCACATATAAATTTACATGAGAATCCCTTTTTATTAACTTACATGCCTCTCATAGACATCTACAATTCATATGACTTTGATGTTTGGAAGAAGAAATGAAATGATCCCCTTCTACTCTCTGCAAACCAAACCTAACCTAATTCTTTCCTTTTGTGGGCAGGGAGAAGTATGATCAGTGGACACTATGCTTTGTCCATTACTCTGTCTTTTTCTTATAATTCTGTTGTAATCCATGTTGTCATGGAGATACTGTTCCAGAATCCACCATCTAATTACAATATGCATTTCCATAATGCTTCTAGGATTGCTTTGTGGGAATTTATGAAAGAAAGAGTGGGGACAGTTTTCTGCCTTTCTTTGTATCCTCAGTGTTTAGCACAGTTCCTAGAACACAGTAGGCACTTGGTAGGTCTTATTATCTTGACTTGATTTGAAAATGTCTAAAAGAATTGAATCAGTTCAAAGTTCAGAGTTTGCCCTTCCTCTTGAGAACATGTGGCTTTGTGAATTCCATACTCTGTCCTTCTGACTTGGCTCCATTTCTCATAGAAAATCCTTAAAAAGCAGTCTAGGAAGCACTATTTTCAGTGTCCCCAGTTCTGAGGTGGTATCTCCATGGTAACACAGGTTAGGTGGATTAGTGTATATGCAAGCAGGGATTTATCCTTTCAGTTTCAAGCCCTAATAATTTATTGCTATAGCTAAAAGTTATTCCACATCCACCTTCTCTGCAAAATAAAGGAGTTGCCCTCTTTGCTAGAAGGAAGCCTTATAATTTTAAATAAAAGGGGGCAGGTAAAGGGAAATGAAATTCCAAATGAAAAACATAACAGGGAGCAAAGGCTTTCCTAAGTGATGATATTACAAGATGATGAGACCTACTACCATTCCTACAAAATCCAAACAGTGTACTGACAGAATAAAATCTTTTAACCAATATATTTGTTTATCTTTTAAAATAAACCAAATAAATAAAAAGTCTTAGTGAGCCAAACTATGATATACCACCATACTAGAGGAACATACTATCTCTCTATGGCCCATTTTCCTGCCTCCCCAAAAGTAAATTGGGGTTTTCTCACAAGAATAGCAACAACATCTTACTCTTATTATCCCAGGGGTATCATTCTTATGTGTGATTATTCCTAATAACACTATGACTCATGAGCCCTCAATGATATATTTTACATTAGTAAAAAGTAACTAATACTTGATTAAACATTAACCAAAACATTTACTGAAAATGCAAAGAAAATATATAATACTTATATGATATATGTCCATCCAAAAACTGGATCATATTCTCCCATCAATACACATAATGGTTGTGGACAGAATAGGCACACATTTTCATTATAGGAATACATACTATTCTTACTATGTGATGAGAGCAACTAACTCATAACTAATGAACTATATATAGACTTTGATATCCTCTTTTTCCTCAAGAAGTGTTCATAAAAGTACTTTGAGGAACATAATTTCAAGTGAACAAGTAATTCCACTGATAAACCAAACCAAACTGATCTACATTCTCCTTAATTAACAATTCACTTGTTTTGATATCTTAGATGAATGGATCATCTACCAGGGCGACTTTAGTTGATGATTTAACTGTTCTAAGACTAGGCTCAGTTAAACTGCTTCCTAGATAGCAACTGTAGTATCATTCACTTGTAGATTCAAGCTTAGCTGACATTCTTTACTAAAGTAGAATTGCATTCTTTTAGGAAAAGATTACTTCAGTAGAGGGGATCAGCTCAGCCTGAATCTAGAAGTGACAAATACTCTTTTATCAGGATTTTTCTTCTTCTCTACCTCTTAGCCATAAGTGCAGTAAAGAAATATCTTTTGTTTTTCCTCCTTTTTATCAGTATCAAATTAACAGTTGAGAGCAAAGTACATCTTCTCTAAACCGTTATAAGCAAATCAACAATTGCTGTCTTAGAACTCTCAGAAAATGCTTTTCTCCAAAAAAAGCTCACATGAAGCTGACATGTTCCAGTGAGTTGTCAGTGATCATTTGCCAAATATATTTTTAAAGGAATCAAATATAGTCCTAGTGATTTTGTTTAGTCCATATATGACAGATTAATATGTAGGGTGAGAAGCCACTAGAATCTATCCTGTCAAACTATAGTTCAGAAATAAAAGTAAGAATAATTATCAATCAAGAGATAGAGTTGGGCAATGGCTAAGACCCAATAATTAGTTGTTCTCTGGAGCTTTCAGGGGATTCTTGAACCAATACTCTGTAATTTCAGAAAGTGCACTCTGAAGCATGTCTTATGTGAAGCAAATGCACAATATACAAAAATTTCTGACCCTAAACATAGGAGTAATTTTTAAGTTATAGGCCATGGATGAAGAAACAAGACCCAAAAAAAAAAAAAAAATCCCAGATGATTCTATACCATCTTGTGGGCAGCATTGTTTGGGGAAATTGGAAATATTGTATGCTGGAAATATATTTTGCATGACTGCACATATATAACTAAATCAAACTGCTTGCCCTAAATGGGTCCCAGAGTTGGACCACTCAATGACAACAATGGTTCTTGATTGGTTTTAGGATGCAGCATAAGCTCCTAGGTTTGACATTTAAAGCCTCTGAAAACCTGACCTAAATCTACCTTTCCAGCCATTTTACATATTTCTTAGTCTCTCAACTGTGAGCACCTCCCTCACCAAATTACATTGTTTTGGATTTAGTTAGTTGTACACATGGATAGTACCTTCCAGACATGAATTTTCTTTCTTTTTCTTTATTTTTTCCTTCCTTCCTTCCTTCCTTCCTTCCTTCCTTCCTTCCTTCCTTCCTTCCTTCCTTCTTTCCTTCCTTCTTTCCTTCCATCCATCCATCCATCCATCTCTCTAGACCCAGTTCCAAGTGTATTGCCTTGAATGGAGTCAATGCTCTTTGAATTGAAACCTCTCAGAGTCAAAGATTGTTTGCTCTTGTGCACAGCTCACCCGGAGCCAGCCTTCAGGTTTTACAAGTTAAGTCCACAAACTACTTAGAAAGTTTCCTTACGGTGAAGAACTCAGCCGTGGATAAATATAAAGACTAGGGAGTAAATAATGGCACGAGGGGGCTAATAAGAGCTAGCACTGATTGTTGCTGAACTGTTCCAGTCATATCTGACTCTCCATGAACTCATTTGGGGGTTCTTGACAAAGATACTGAAGTGACTTGCCCTTTCCTTCTCTAGCTCATTTTACCCATGAGAAAACTGAGATAAATAGGATTAAGTGACTAGTCCAGGGTCACCCAGCAAGTGTCTGAGGCTAAACTTGAACTCTGGGAGATGAGTCTTCTAAGTGCAATCCACTTTACCACCTCACTGCGCCTTAGGGAATTTATTCATACTAAATTCAGTTTAAATGAATATTAATAAAGGCATTCTTTAAATGGAATCCTACTAAACTCTGGTAGGGCAGTGCTGGGACTTTGGCCTTGTGAAGCAGGGATACCTCCTCCCCTCCACACCTTCTCCTGCAGGTTTGTAACAGGACTATCTGAGGATGCCTTTATTTTGTGGAGAACTTTTTTTTTTTTTATTAAAAGCTTTTTATTTACAAACATGAGTGACTTTTCTACATTGACCTTTGCAAAAACTTTTTTTTCCCAAGCTTTTCCCCTCTTTCCCCCCACCCCCCACCCTTAGATGATAGGTAATCTAATACATGCTAAATATGATAAATTATATGACAAATCCAATACATGTATACATATCTATACAGTTATCTTACTGCACAAGAAACATCAGATCTAGAAAGAGAAGAAGAAAAAAACAACCTAAGAAGGAAAACAAAATGCATGGAAATATTCACAGAAAGCATTAAAATGCTGTGTTGTGGTCCGTACTCAGTTCCCACAAGCCTCTCTGGACGTATATGACTATCTTCATCGCTGAACAATAGGAACTGGTTTGAATCACATCATTGTTGCAGAGAACCATGTCCATCAGAATTGATCATCGTGTAGTCTTGTTGCTGTGTATAATGTTCTCCTGGTTTTGCTGATTTCACTCAGCATCAGTTCATGCAAGTCTCTCCAGGCCTCTCTAAAATCCTCCTGCTGGTCGTTTTTTACAGAACAATAATATTCCATAACATTCATACACCATAATTTATTCAGCCATTCTCCAACTGATGGGCATCCTTTCAATTTCCAGTTTTTTGCCACTACAAAAAGGGCTGCCACAAACATTTTTGCACATGTGGGTCCCTTTCCATGGAGGAGAAACTTAACTTCAAGGAGGTGAATTGTGCACAAGAGCAAACAATCTTTGACTCTGAGAGGTTTCAATTCAAAGAGCATTGCAACCTAGGGGGTTGTCTTTTCAGTACCTTCACTCACTTTACCTCAACTGGAGTCTGGAGGCCTAGCCTCCAGACTCCAGTTGAGGTAAAGTGAGTGAAGGTATCCAAAAGGATCCAGACCCTCTAGACCAAAGGGCCTAAACAAATACAAAGTGTGGGAGGTCTGACTAACAAAAGGCATTTCCAGGCCTGGGATAATAACAAAAGAGCAAAAATGTGAAGGGAAAAACCAGAGCGACAGATGGCAGGCCGTTCCTATGGAAGCCAAGGAAAGATCGTTTTGGAAGCAGAAAGAAACATTGTGAATTTGGGATATTTGGAGGTGGGGGGTTAGGAGATGACCCTGGAAAGAATCAGTCCATCACAATACACTTCCATCAGTAAAGAAAGATGGACACTCATGAATATAATTTCTAATACACACTTTTTTGACCTGGTAATTTGTTGTCATATATTTTGAATCCTTCGGGATGCTCTTCTGGGCACATGACAGTGTTCTTTTTTTGTTTTTTGCTTTGTTTTCTATTTTTTTTTTCTGTTTTTCAAATAAAATAAATTTTACAACACTCCTTCCTTAGAAGCATGGGCTACTGGGAGATTTCCATCCAGCACTGTGGGTCAGTGTATGTGTGAAAGACTGTACTTCTTCCTGGGTGGGGGGATGACCACTGGATGATGTCAGAAAGACCCGATGTCAAACCCTGCCTCAGACACTCAGAGGAGCTGTATGACCCTGGCCAAGCTCCTTCACCTAAATGCCTTAATTTTGTTGCTTATTGGTTGGGGATAAAGCAGTACCCACCTCACAGAGACGTGTGTGTAATCAATCAAATAGTAGTAACATAGTAGGCACTATATACATGCTTTTTTCCTTCTCTGCTATTTACTACTCTGTCCTAATGCCCTCCCTAAATCTGATTCACTTCTTATGGAATTACCTCCCTAGTATCATGGTTCTCTGAAAATGAAAGGCAAACAATAATAACGTAATATTTTGCTTCTTGATTTATGATTCTTGCTGGTAGAGAAGATAGGTATGATTAGGGTTTGTGAGGAATTATATTGTGATTACCTAGAACATGATACAAGACTGAAATGATAGTAACAGATCACAAAGTTGACTGGGATTCTTGTAACTCAAACAATTCTGCTCTTCAAAATCCCCATGAAACACGAAATTGGGAATGGTATTACAAGGTCAAGAGCCAGGCTCCCAGGTTCAGAACTGGATGGATCATGGTTCATTTCCCTCACTTTATTCATGAGGAACAGACCTAGTGAGTTTATTTCCACCAGGTCCCAGTTATCAGTGGCCAGGACTTGCATCTTCTCCCACTCTACACAAAGAACCCATCCTCCTGGCCCCACGTTGTCATCTGCAAATGAAATGATGCATAGCTTACCTTAGGTGCCCCTCTCCCAAGCATCTAACTTCAGGCCATGAAAGTCTCATTCACCACTAAATGGTAGGTTTTAATGACTTGTTCCAACTAATAGGGAATGGGAAAAACCCAACTTGCTTATGATGCTCCAGCAGTTCTCTGGATGTTAACATGTTGTTCCTCTTCGGAAAGCAATCAAGAACTACTCTTTCCCAATGGTCCTATGCCCACAAATACATGGTTTATAACACTTGGGCAAAAAGTGTTCAATTATTGCTAATTATGACTTCTGCATTTCTGGTAATTAATTTGCCAATACCATTGTTTAATCTATGGTCCTGACACATAATATTAACTCCTAATTCCACTTTCCTTCATGCTACCCTAGGGTTTTAAGGGTTTGGACACTTCCAGTTGTAATGGTAGGTCTGACAAAAAATAAATATCATCCTACATAATAAAATCCAAGGCTGCCTTTAACCAAAACCTCAATTCAGAATTCAAATAACTTCAATCTCTTAATAAAACAAGCATCTGTAGCTTTTGAGGAAAGGAAGAGAGGAGGAAGCATTTAGTTAGCAGTTTGTTTTCCAAAGTACTTCCTTAAAATCAAATATAGCAAGACTTGAATGAAGAGTTAAGGATAAAAAACTTTTATTCATTTGTAGTTAGGGAATGGACAATTTCAATGTCAACTTGTCACCTAATCATAAAATTGTAAACTACTTACAGGAATCACTCCACTAAATACACTGCACCTATTGCCTTTGACAACACAAATCCAAATCATCTCCGTCATTTCCTATGGTTCCAAACAATTCCTAGTGAAATCCAATCCCATCACTGCTTATTAGGGAAGGCCAATTTATTAACAGCAATATGGGGACAAACCAAAGCTAGGAAAATATAAGCAAATCTGACAGCCCTTTGGAGAGTAAGACGACTTACTCCAGAAGACAGAAAAAGAAAAAAAAAGGCAGTGTGGACAAAACCAAAACACCTTAGACTAGGGTTTAACTTGATTGCATAAAATAAACTTCAGGGATGTACAAGAGAAATCAGTCCTCATATGACAAAACTCCCTTCAAATAGGCCCAAAAAACAAACTTGACATTCTGGGTCTAACAAAGATCATAATCTACAGAGGAAATGTATTTGTGGGCATATAAACAATTTTTAATATAGACCCTCATGAAATCAAAATTAAATGTCAAGCTAAGATTTGAGTCTCTATTTGAATGTTATAAAGGCCTGATTCTACTGCATTATACTATTAGGAAGCCCTCCTATAACTTACACAGAAATGTGTCACATAAATAAGGTTTTAAGTTTCTAATTGCCACATATACCTCCCCTTTAGCTGAATATGGAATACTTCACTACTCAGAGCACATGCACTATTAATATCATTTAAAAATGGAAAAATAACCTTTATTTAGAATACAAAACAATACATGAGTTTATGGGATTTACTATTAGGACTTTTCCTAAAAACTTGCACGACAAAAGCCGTTAACTCTACTAAAGCTTTCCAAGTATGTGTTCCAATAAGAAATAGCTATTTATGGTTTGGCAGTGGCAGTGACATAATGCACTATTTTAGAGTACAATTAATTTACTTACAATTCTATAGTAAAAATCTTGCCCAGATTAATCTTTGATCCAGTTTCAATGGACATAGAAATATGCAATTTGAATTACACTCACATTCAATGCAAGTGTCAAGTAATCATAATAGATGAGGTTTTGTTTTGTTACAAATAGGCTCAAAGCATCTTGTCAACTCATAAAAGCAGTTACTAATACTAATGATGCCTTATCTTATGATGTTTAACAAAAAAGGTGTTCCTCTTGAAAATAAAAGCCAAGGGATTTATGGCCTGATAGAAACAATTTCAGCTATTCACAACATGCTGAATAACACTTCTCATCATACAAAGATCCCAAGAATGCATGTGGGGGACAAACACTGTTTAATTGCATGGTAGCATCTATGGTTATTTTAAACATGGACATGAACCCTTAGCATAGACTTCTCTCAAGGGAATTAGGAAACTAAGGCAAAGTTTGCTGCTCGCTATTTATAAAGGACCACTGTTTCTCCCCACTGTCCACAACTCCTAGAAAATAAACTGTGCCTCAATTATTGCTTATTTAAAATTACATTTTTTACAGTTCTATTTAGTACCTGACACAGAAAAACAATCACAAGTAATTTATTTTTGAGAATCATTTAACATGAAATTATACAAATAAAATTTGTATAAACACAAATCCACATTTGTCATAACACAGATGGCAAAGGACAAAGCAAAAACAAGAAAACTAAATCGGCCGCTATATACAATTGGACACAGTTGTGTCATGTACACTAAAAGTCTTTTACAAAATAGTCATCTCAGATCAATAGAAGACCACTCTCCATTCAATGTCGTCATCCTGCAAGATAGGCTGCTGTAAGCATCTGCACCTAAAATAAAACAGAAGACCCATCAGATTTGTGCAATTGCCACAAGTTTTCAAAGGTCCATTTTCATGAATTGCTTTAAGTCCTCAATTTATTCTTTTCTTCAATAGTTAAAGATCATATGCATATGGACTGGAAAAATATTATTACAGTTTTAAATGCTGACCTGGGTCTTCAATTTAATGTCATTTAAGTTATTCTGATCCCAGGAACAAGAACTTTTGAATTCACAAGCAGTATGCAAGCTAAATTTCAACAATGTTGGTCAAACATCTACATTTTCAGTAGGCATATTAAAATTTCTTTGTGCATATGATCTTTAATTTTTTTTCCCCAGATTTAAAAGTTGTTTTGGTTTGCAGATTTCACTATTAGCTATAAAAAGAAAAAGCAAGCATTAAATCTTAAAGAATACACACTTAAAATGAGGCTCCACAATTGAAATACAACACTAAACAGAAGACCAAAATGATTAAGCTGTAAAAAGGCATTTATGTACTTTAACTCCTGTAAAAAACCATTTAAGTTAAGAGACTTAATCTTCAAAAAGATTATAAAAAAAGAAGCCAAAGTCTGAAGTTTTCCACTTTAATCTTTACGCTGGTACATGAAGTTGGAAGAGACCATACCACAGGACAGCGTTTTCTGGTGTGTGCCTTGCGCTCTGCCCGCAACGTGCGACCCCCAGAGAGAGACGTGGTCAGGGTGACACACGGCCTGCAATGAAGTTCCCGCTGGCGGGTACAAACAAGGTATAATGTCAGAGTTAGAAGACAACATTCCTGCTTTCCTTAAGTTGTACCCATTTCAGTACTTTACCTGTTAATAGCTCTAAAAAAGTTTAATTATTCCTTTAGATCACCTGGCACACAAAGCGAACAGAAAAACTCTTAAGTTTTTCTGAGTACTAAGGAAGGCGAGATCAGATTTTAAAGTTAAAGATCTATAGACACTTTAAAAAAATACAATTTTTTTTTAAAAAACAGTTTTAAGTTAAAGAAAATTTAGTAAAAAGGCTACATATAACATACTTTCACCTATTTTTGTCTATTGATCTTTAAATTAACAATAAGCATTTTATATCTATCTTGCATTCTCACACGCACCTGTTTTCTCCATGTCCTCCTTTAATATGGCTGGTAATTGTTTTGGTGATTACCACC
>JAJPUD010013888.1:21105-42546 GCA_023553655.1 Myrmecobius fasciatus | reverse complement strand
AATTTTGGGGTCTCTTTCTGGAGGTGATCGGTGAATTCTTTCAATGCCAATTTTGCCTTCTGATTCTAAAACATCAGGGCAATTCTCTTTCATGATTTCCTGGAAGATAGCATCCAGGTTCTTTTTTTCATCGTGGCTTTCAGGGAGTCCGATAATCCTTAAATTGTCTCTCCTGGATCTGTTTTCCAAATCAGTTGTTTTTCCTAGGAGATATTTCATATTTTCTTCTATTTTTTCATTTTTTTGTTTTTGTTTAACTGATTCTTGAAGTCGTTTTGAGTCATTTACTTCTATTTGTTCAATTTTAATTTTTAGAGTATTATTTCCTTCAGTTATCTTTTTTAGCTCCTTTTGTAGCTGGCCAATTGAATTTCTGGATTCAATGCATTCTTTTTCCATTTTGCCAGTTTTATTTTTCAGTGAATTGTTGTCTTTTTCCAATTCACCAATTTTGTTTTTCAGTTCACCATTTTTATTTACAGTGAATTGGTGATTTTTTCCAATTCACCAATTTTGTTTTTCAGTGAACTGTTTTCTTTTTCCAATTTACCAGTCCTATTTTCCAGTTTTTGATATTTCTGTTGACCTGATCTCAATTTATTTCCCCATTCTTCTTCTAGCTCTCTTTTGAGATTCTTAATGCAATCATCCAGGTAAGCCTTCTGAAAGGGAGACCAACTTAAGTCTGCCTTTGTGGCTTCATCTGGGATTGTTTTCATAATGTCAGGATCTGGGGACTGTTCTATTTTTTCTCCGTAAAAGCTTTCTATGGTGAGAGCTCTCTTCTGCTTCTTGCTCATGATTTAAAGTTGGGATATTGGTCAAAAGCCGAGAAAATTGCAACAATTTATATTTGCCCTGGGGCAGTTTGCCGAGTTGACTTCCGGTCTGAGGCTGGTCGGGCTAGATTCGCACCAGGACCACGTTTTCAGCTGGTCTCGATCCACCCCCTTCCAAAGGCAGATCTGCCAAAGCACCTGCCCGCAAGCAGAGCAAAGTTGCCCAGGTGTCTCCCAGGGGCTTCCTGGGTGCCCAAAATCCGCCCCTCTATCACAGCCCTGACTTCCGCCCCGGCTGGAGTCCGATCGCGACCAGAGGCCGATTTCCCCTGAGGCTAACCTTCTCTGGAGTTCTTTCAAGGTAGATCTTTTATAGAAGTGCGTTGTAGTCCAAATGCTTGGCGAGGACCTCACTCGGAAACCAGTTTTAAGGCTTACTTTGTCTGGGTTTGAGGGAATGTTGGAGGGAGTTCACAGAGAAAGCTGTCCGCAGTTCGCCATCTTGGCTCCGCCCCCTAAACATATTTTTTTTTTTCAAAATTAAAGAATCAAAAGAAAAAATCATTTTGAACTGGGATAATTTTCTTTGAAATATTATCTAAACTTTAAATATCTGAATTTTAGTATCTGCTGCACTTTATTTTTATTTAAAAAGTAGTATTAAAAAAAGAAAAACAAAAAAGGAATACAAAAAAATAAAATAAAACAAAAAAGAATATTGTCATGTACCCAGATAAGACTCTAGGATCTGCAGTCTTTTATTATGACTGTTGATAAGTACTGTACAATTCTAATTGTGGTTCCAGGATATTTGAATTTTTTTCTGGTTTCTTGAAAAATTTTCTTTTATGTAGGAGTTTTGAAATTTGGCAATAATATTTTTATGTGTTTTCCACCAAGGATCCTGTTGAGGTGGTGATTGATGGATTTTTTTCTATTTCTATTTTCCTGTCATTTTCTGTCATTCTAGGACAATTTTTTGGATTTTTTTTTGCATTATTGTGTCAAGGTTTTTTTTTATCACAGTTTTCATGCAGTCCAATTATTCTTATATTTTTTCTTCTTGATCTGTTCTCAAGATCTGACATTTTTGTTATGTTTCCATTTTCTCATCTTTATAATCTGTTTTGCACTTTCTTAGTCTTTAATAGCTTCACTGACTCCCTTTTACCCTTTTCTAATTTTCATAGTTATTTTAGCTTTTAAAACACTATATCTCCTTTTCTAATTTGTTAATTTTTTCCTAATCTTCTTTTTCTTGGATAGTTTTTAATTGTTATTAATTTTTTGTTTGCTTTTTTAATTTTTTCCTCTATGTATATCAATTGATTTTTAAATTCTTTGTTGAAGTCTGTAAGTTCTCTAGGCAAAGAGCCATTTCACATTGGGGTAGAAGCTTTTTTTTACTTCAGTGTCATCCTCTGAAGATGAACCTCAGTCTTCTCTATTCCCAAGTAAACTTCTATAATATGGCACGTATCCTTTTTTTAACGAGTTATTAGTATAAGCACCTCTATACTTTAGGTGGGGGAAAGGTGCCTTCAGATTCAATTCAGCTTTCCCCTCCACTATATAGCTAATACCCACAGCCAGCAGCATCCCTGCTCCCCTGCTACTGTATTCATCAAGTTCTGGTTCCTTCTCATAGGAACCCGTTTCTGCATCACAGCTAGGCTTGGTGCTTCTAATCGGCTAATTTCCCTTGGTCTTCTTGTACCCAGACCCTATGTCCACACACTGCACAGGAGATGAAAATCTCTATGGTTGCTGCTGAAGCTCCAGCCAAACCCAGCAAGCCCCAGGACTCCCCACTTAATGTTGCTACAGAGAAACCCAGAGGCTTTTTTGCACTTCACCTGGGGTGATCCAAGCCCCAGGTCTTTCTTCAGATCTTCTCAGATTGTGCCAGGAAGACCCCTGTTTTGCCTCATGTCTTCTTGATTTTTCACCAATCACCCTGAGGTGCAAATTGATTCTAATTGTGGGAAAATCTGGAAAACTTGAATTTACCAACCTACTCTGCTATCTTCCCAGAATCCTCTAATCTGCTGTCTTTTTCAGTGATTCTTGGTATATATATATATATAAAATACTTAAAAGTTAAATATATATATTTATAATATATATATATATATTTAACTTTTAAGTATTTTATCTTACATGTCAAGACAATTTTGTTAAGTAATTTGACAGTATTTTGAGTTCTAAATTTTTCTTCCTCCTCCCTCCATTGCTTACAATGATAGACAATTTGATATAGATGATACATATGCTATCATGTAAATCATATTTCTGCATTACTCACAAAAAAGTTGTAAAAGAAAAAAATAGATCAAAAGGGGAAAACACATTAAAAGAATGAAACAATTGAAAAAATATGATTAAATCTACATTGAGAGTCCACCAATTCTTTACTTGGAAATAGATATCTTACCTGAGTCTTTTGAACTTGTATTGAATATTCCTTCTGCTGAGAAAAGCTGAGTCATTCATAATTGATCATCATACAATATGGCTAATATTGTGTATGATGTTTTCCTGGTTCTGCTCATTTCTCTTTGCATCAGTTCATACAAGCCTTCCCAGGTTTTGCTGAAAACTGCCTCTTCAACATTTATTTTTTGCATAATAGTATTCCTTAGCATTCACATATCAAAGCTTGTTCAATTATTCCACAATTGATGGACATCACCTCAAATTCCAATATTTTATCATCACTAAAAAGGCTGCTATAAATAAAATTTTACACAACTATCTACTTTTTTCTTTTTCTTTTTCTTTTTTTACAAATCTTTTTGAGATACAGATCTAGTGGTAGTGTTGTGGGTATGTATAGTTTGGTTGCCATTAGCATTTTTCCAAAATTTTCTCTAGAATATTCTTGTCATATTAGTCACTCTGCTAAGTATAATATAATACTTCAGAGTTGTTTCAATTTTCATTTCTCTAATGAAAAGTGATTTAAAGCACTTCTTCCTTCCTATACCTATAAATACCTTTGATTTCTTCTTCTGAAAGCTTCCTGTTCATATCCTTTGACCTTTTATCAGTTTGTGAATAGCTTCTAGTCTTATAAATTTGATCTAGTTCTGTATATATTTGGGAAATAAGGACTTTATTAGAAACATTTTATATTGTTTCCAGCTTTCTGCATTCCTCTTTCTAATCTTGGTTGCATTGGTTTTGTTTTGCAAAAACATTGTAATTTAATATAATAAAAAATCTATTTTATATGTTTGTTATGATCTCTATCTTTTAATTGGTGATGGAACTGTAACTCACCTTCTTTATGAATTTGGATGCTAGCATGATAAATGTGGAAATGTGTATTAAAGAAATGTACATTTTTAATATATATTGAATTACTTGCTGTCCAGAGGACAGGAGTAGAGGGAAGGGAGGAAGAAAAAAGCAAGGTTTTGCAAGGGTGAATATTAAAATTATCTTTGTATATATCTTGAAAATAAAAAGCTATTATTTAAAAAATTGTATAGTTCATATATATTTAATACTGATATTAATTAATTATTAACATATCTTTAGCAGGATGCAGTTTCCTTCCTCATCCCTTTTAATTAGGACTGTTTTTGCTTTTACTTTGTCTGAGATCAGGTTTACTATCTCTGTTTTGTTTGCTTGTTTTTTACTTCACCTGAAGCAAAATACATTCTGCTCTATCCCCCTACCCTTACTTTGTGTGTGTATGTGCGTGTGTGTATGTGCTTCAAGTGTGGATCTTGTAAAAAATGCACTGTATGTTTCTGGTTTTGATCCACTCTGCAATCCACTTCTGTTGTATCATAGAATTCATCTCATTCACATTCATTGTTATGATTACTATTGAGTATTTCCCTCCATCTTATTCTTCTATCTACCCTTTCTGCCTTTTTCATTTTTCCCCTATCTATCACTTCCCTTGATTTGCCCTTCCTTCTGTCAGTTGTCCCTATCACCACTCCTTTACTTAGTTTTCTCCTTTCTTACTTTCCTTTCTAGTAATATAGACTTCTTTATTAAACTTATTGTGTACATCACCCTCTTTGAACTGATACTGATGAGAGTAGGTTCCAGTGCTTCCCATCACTCTCCCTCATTATTTTCCATTTCACTGTAATATTATTTTATACCTTTTTCATGTAAAATAATTTACCCCATTCTACTTCTTCCATCCTTCTGCATTCAGTGTAGTTCTCTTTCTCATGAATATTTTTGTCATTTTCTCAAATTCACCTTCTACCCATACTCTCTGTCTATGTAGATTTCTTCTAATTTTATTATTAATGATACATTATTTAAGCGTTAGAAATATCATCTTCCCATGTAGGTAAACATTTAACCTCTATTGAATCACTTATGTTTTCTTTTTACTGTTTATTTATTTGCTTGTTTCTTAATATTGGAGAACATTTTGTTGTTGTTCAATTCTGATTTTTATCCTAAAGAAAGCCTGAAATCTATGTCATTGAATGAACATTTTTCCCCTTGATATATTATGCTTATTTTCACTGAATGTGTGCTTCTTGACTGTAGTACTTGTTTCTTTGCCTTCTGGCAAACTTCAGAACTTCAGTCTTTTAATGTTACAGCTGTCAAGTCCTGTGGAATCCTGATTGCAGCTCCCTGATATTTGAATTGTTTCTCTCTATCCCTTTGTAATATTTTTCTATTCCTGAAAATTCTGAAATTAGGTTATAATATCCACTGGAGTTTTTATTTTGGGATCACATTCCAGAAATTTTCAGTGAATTTTTATGCCTAGTTTGTCCTGTAATTTCAGGACATGAGGACTATTTTCCTTAATAATTTTTGAAAGATGCTATCCAGGTCCTCCTTTCAATTATGATTTTGATATCATCTCTCCTGGATCTATTTTCCAAGTCAGTTGTTTTATCCAATGAGACATTAATTCTTTTCCCCATTTTTTCATTCTTTTATATTTGTTTTATTGATTTTTGTTGCTTTGTCAAGCTATTAAATTCCATTTGCCCAATTCTAAAGTTTAACATGTTGTTTTCCTCAATTAACTTTTGTACTTTCCTTTTCCATTTGACCAGTTGTACTCTTTCTGGAGCTCTTCTCTTCAGTAGATATTTGCCTCTTCTTTTCCATTTGTCCAATTCTACTTTTTAAGCAGTTTTTTTTTCCTCAAACTGTTGACTCTTTTTTCATAATTCTGTTGTATCGCTCATTTCTTTTGCCAAAATTTTATACAGTTCTTATATGATTTTAAGCAACTTTTTGAACATTTCCATGCATTTTTTTCTGCTCTTGAGACCATTTACCACTTTTTCTTCATAGGCGTTTTAACATTGTTGTCCTCTTCTGAGTTTGTGTATTGATCTTTCCTGTCCCTTTATAACTTTCTATGGTCAGTCTTTTTGCTTTAGTTTTTGCTCATTTATTTTTGGCTTCGTTCTTTTAAATTTGAGCTCTGCTCTGGAGATGAAAGGGTCACCATCTCCAGCTTCCAGTGTCCATATCTCAGACCCTGACTCTTCATCTCCTGCAGATGAGATGTTGCCCTGAGGCCCTCAATTAATCTTCAACCCTGGCTTCTCTGGAGGATGTGATGGAGGTTGGTTAGTACTGATGGAGAATGTAGGGATCTGGCACCTTACCTGGATGCTGAACTGCTGTCTTAAAGTGAGGTGCCTGCAATTTTATGTTTCTGTAGGCACACCTGGACTTAGACAACACCAGATTGTACACATCTGGGGGTTGTTTATCTGTTTTTCTGAGGCTACACTGAAGCATATGGGGTCTGGCCTATTGGTCAGATGGTTGTCAAGCTCAAGCATATGGAAGTCTAGCTACTGAAGGATACCTGTTTTCTCAGGGCTACCCTGACCCATGTGGTAGTTCTCAGAGACAGTCTTTGACTTCCTTTGTTTATGCTGAAGCTCGTGGGGTGTCATTGATGTTTTCTTGATCCATCACATTGGGGCTTAGGATCTCCTAATGGTCTGCTGAAGTGGAGCTTGCTGGGATGCTTTCCATCTTGGATTGAGCTTGCCCTTTATCTGAATGAGATACACTTTTTTCCTCAATTCTCCAAATTTTTTGGCTTAAATATTTCTTACCCTATCTTTCTATTGGTTCTGTCTTTCAGGATTCATCCTAGGGCACCACTTTAATCTTGACTGGAGGAAATTTGGCAATTCCCTGCTTAATCCACAATGTTGGCCTCTGGAAGTCTTTTTTCAACTGAGTCAGAGGAGAATCCTAATTTGCTATCTCATGTTTTATGACAAAACAGTTCAATACATATAGATCTAAAAACCTTCTAACCCAAAATGAACGGCTGAAGAATATAACAGTAAATCATAATAAGGAGGCATTTACAAAGAAAACAGATTGTAAATTTTAAAAATATTTAGGGAAGGGAGGAGAAAATAGCAATTCATTAAGCTCTTATATTCCAAGCAATATTCTAACTGCTTTATAAATATTAACTTATTTGATCTTGACAACAACCTTACAAGGTAGCTTTTCTTATCACCATTTCATGATTAATGAGAATGAAACAAACTGAGGTAAAATGATTTGCTCGGGGTTGCTTAACTGCTAAGTGTCTGAGCCTATATTTGAACTTCATTCCCTGATTTATGGCTCACTGCTCTATATGTTGAAACACCAATTGTCTCTATTTAGATAAAAATGAGCAATTCAAAATTAACTAAACTCAGTCATGGGCCTTATTTATTAATTGAAGTAATTTTATTTAAAATAATATTTTGGGGGGAAATGAATCCAAATCAACCTGTAAATATTTGTCACAGTCTTTCCACAGTCCACTGATAACTAAAATATCTAAGTTCAGGATATATATACGTATTTCAAGGAAGACTATCAACATACTATTAAGAAAATGACTATTTCTTAAATTAATATATTAAAGCATGTAAGTAGCAATACTGAGAGATTTGTATGTGTAGGATGCAATTCTGAATTTGGATGAGACTTTGGTTTTTTCAGCTTGCATTCATGCATATATTGGATCTCAATTCATCTATCCATCCATCCATATTTATATCAAACATGAATCTTTATTTATTTATTTAAATTTATTTATCTGTTTAATATTTTCCCACTTACATTCAAAACAGATTGTTTTTCATTTGTTTCTAAAATTTTTGAGTACTATATTTTCTTCCCATCCCCACCCCCAATTAAGAAATCACTTGTGAAGTTATGCAAAACATTTTCATAACAGTTGAATTGTAAAAAAATTAAACATAGATCTCCTATCCTAGTAAAAATAAAAACCCTGAAGAAAAATTAAGTGTAAAGACAGAGACACAGAGAGACAGAGGAAAAAGGAAAAAAAAGACAGAAAAAGAGAAAGAGAAAGAGAGATGCTCTCCTCTGTATTCTGAGACAATTAGTTCCTTGAGTATGGATAGGATTTTCCATCATTAGTCTTTCAGAACTGTTATGGATGATTGTGCTAGTGAGAATAGCAAAGTCATTCACACCTGGTCATCCTGTAACATTGCAATTAGTTTGTATACAGTACATTTCACTTTGCTTGAGCTCATGCAAGGCTTTCCAGGTGCTGTTCCTGAGAGAATTTCCCATAGAACAATAATATTTCATCATTATCACGCACTACAATTTATTGAGCCATTTCCCAACTGATGGGAATGCCCTCAATTTCCATTTTTTTTGGCCCTGAGATGAAAGCCGCTGTGAATATTTTTTAATGGAAATAAGTCATTGTCAAAAGATTTATTTTTTTTCCAAAAACTTTTTGGTATTTATGCCAAATAGTGGTGTTATTAGGTCTAAGGATATGCATGAATTTATAATCCTTTAGGCCCAATTGATATACTTTAATCATTTATCATTTGGATCATGGTTCTTGGTTTTTTTTAGAAATTTGAGTTCATTCCCTGTAAATTTGAGAAATGAAGCCTTATCAGAGAAACTTGCTTATAAATTCTTTTTTTTTTTACATTTACTGTTGTTAGTTGTAGTATCCTCCATTAATTCTCTCCTTTCACTCTTTCCCTTCTCAAAAGTTTTTTGGTACTGACTACTCTCTCCCCAAATATACCCTCTCTTTTATCATCTTCTCCCCTATCACATATCGTATTCTCTTCCTTATTTCCTGCAAGGTAAGATAGATTTCTATAACCCTATTGAGTTTGTAGGTTATTTCCACTTTGAGCTAATACTGATAAGAATAAGGTGCACTTTCTCCCCCTCTTCTCCTCCTTTTCTTCTCCACTGTAAAAAAATTTCTTTTCTCTTTTTTATGTCAGATAATTTGCACCATTTCACTTCTCCATTTCTCTTTCTCCCAGTATTATTCCTCTCATCCCTTAATTTCATCATTTTAAATAAGATATGATTCCTTCATTCAACTCACACTTGTGTTTCTGTCTGTATATATTCCTTCTAACTGCCATAACAATGTGAATGTTCTAATGAATTACAAGAATCATCCACCCATATAGGAATGTAAACAGATAAAACTTATTAATTCCTTTATGGTATAACTTTCCTGATTACCTTCTTATTCTTCTCCAGAGTGCAATATTTGAATATCACATTTTCTATTCAGCTCTGGTCTTTTCATTAGGAATGCTTGAAAATCCTCTGTTTCATTAAATGACCACCTTTTCCTCTACAGTATTATGTTCAGTTTTGCTAGATAGATGATCTTGGTTGCAATCCTAACTCCATTGATCTCCAGAATATCATATTTCCAGCCCTCCATTAAGCTTCTGATTTAGAATATTAGGACAGTTTTTTTTTATTATTTTATTTTATTTTATTTGCAAAACATATGTATGGGTAATTCTTCAACATTAACTCTTACATAACTTTCTGTTACAAATTTTTCATCCCCTACTCCTCACCCCTCCCCTAGATGGCAGGATATCCACTACATGTTAATTAGGTTAAAATACTTGACAAATAGAATATATGTATACATATTTCCACACTTATCATTGTTGTGCAAGAAAAATTGTATCAACACAAAAGACGTATCAGATAAAGCAAACACAATGTAAGCAAACATCAATCGAGAGTATGAGAATGTTATGTTGTAGTCCACATTTCACATCCCTCTCTCTGAGTGTATGTGGCTTTTGTCAGTGAACAATTGGAAGGGGTTTGAAACATTTCATTGTTGAAGAGAGCCATAGGACAGTTTTTCCTGATAATTTCTTGAAAGATAATGTTCAGGCTCTTTTTTTAAATAATGACTTCCATGTAGACCAATAATTTTAAAATTATCTTTCATGGATCGCTTTTCCAGGTCAATTCTTTTTCCAATGAGATATTTTGCATTTTTCTATTTTTTTTATTATTGGTTTGGTTTTATTGTATTTTGATTTCTCATAAAGTCATTAGTTTCCATTAGTTCAATTCAATTTTTAAGAAATTGTTTTCATCAGTGAGTTTTTGTACCTTCTTTCCAAATTGGCCAATTTTCGTATTTAAGGCATTCATCTCATTAGCCTTTCCTTTTTTGCACCACTTTTAATTCTTTCCCTAATTGTTCTTCCATCTCTCTTACTTGATTTTAAAATCCCTTTTGAGCTCTTCTATGGCCTGTGCCCAATTCTTACTTCTCTTGGAGGCTTTGGATGTAGGAGTTTTGACTTTGTTATCATCTTCTGAGTTTGTGTTTTGATCTTCCTTGTCACCATAATAATTTTCTATTTTCAAGAACTTTTTTTTGTGATTGCTCATTTTCCAAACCTAACTCTTTGTTAAAGTAGGGCTCTGTTTACAAAAGGATGGTACACTGTACAAAGCTGGGTTTGTACATTGTTTTCAGAAATCCTTCTAGATTTCTGACCACAAGCCCTCTTTTCTTGCCTGGAGTGGCTAGGACATTCTCAGCCCCAATTTAACTTTAAAATCTATTGTGCTAAGCACAGAGTTCAGCTTTGCTGGTGCTCGGGCCTTGGGATTGGGGCTGGGACTATTGTGACCTACACTGGGACTGAACACTGGACTTAAGCCTTGTTATCACTGACCCTCTCCTTCTGAGTACTCCCTGGTGATCCAGGGGCTGAGAAGTCCAGAAGGCTCCGGCAGTATTGCTGAATCAGAGGTCCAGTCTCGCATAGGATCCATGCGAGGCTGAGTGGGGGCCAGGCTAGGTCAGATCAGGCCAGGTCAGGAACAAGACTAAGGGTAGGGCCAGGGCTGTGTTGCTGCAACCTGCATTGGGATTTAGCATTAGGCTCCCACTGTAGTTCCACAGACCTTTTCTGCTGGTCTTCCAAGTCCTCTTAAGTGTCTCTGAGCTGAGAGGTTTGGAAGCCACCAGGACTGCCTCTGAATCAGGGGTTGGACTGGGTCTGGGACCACAACTGTGACTGGGGCTGTGTCAATGTGGCCCACCCTGAAACTGCATGCTGGATTCCTACTCTGTTGTCACTTGCAGACCTTTCCTCCTCATCTTTTACATATAAATTCTAAAAAATTTCCAAGACCAGATGAATTCACAAGTGAATTCTACCAAAGACTTGAAGAATAATTAATTCCAATACTATGCAAATATTTGGAAAAATAGGAAAAGAAGGATGCCTAGCAAATTCCTTTTATGAGACAGATATTGTATTATTTTCTAAATCAGGTAGGGACAAAGCAGAGAAAGAAAATTATAGACAAGATTCACTATTGAATATTGATGCAAAAATCTTAAATAAAATATTGACAAATAGATTACAGCAAATTATCTTCAGGTTAATACACCATGACCAAGTAGCATTTAAAGAAAGCAGAGCTAGCTCAGTATTAGGAAAACTATTAGCTAATTAACTATACCAATAAAAAACTAACAAAAATCAGAATAGGTGCAGAATAATGAAAACATTAGAGAGTACAGGGATAAATGGAGTTTTTTTTTGTTGTTGTTTTATAAAACAATAAGTAGCATTTATTTAAAACAATCATCAAGCATAAGATATAATCAGGACAAACTAGAACTATTTCCAATACAATCAGGAGTGAAACAAAGTTTCCCACTATCATTATAACTATTCAATATTGTATTAGAAATATTAGCTTTGGCAATAAGAGAAGAAAAAAAGATTAAAGGAATTAGAGTAAGTAATGAGGAAAGCAAATTATTATTCTTTGCAGATGATATGATGGTCTACTTAGAAAATCCTGGATAATCAGCTAAAAACTACTAAAAACAATTCACAACTTTAGCAGTGTTGCAGGATACAAAATAAATCCACATGAATCATCAGCATTTTTGTATATTACCAACAAAGTCCAGCAGCAAGAGATACAAAGAGAAATTTCGTTTAAAATAACTATAGATAATATAAAATATTTGGGAGACTACTCTGACCATGGCAAAGTCAAGAACTATATGAACCAATTACAAAACACTTTCCACACAAATAAAGTCAGATCTAATCAAATGGAAAAATATCAAGTGCTCATGTATAGGCCAAGTTTATAAAATAAAAATGACAATACTCTCTAAATTAATCAACTTATTCAGTGCCATACCAATCAAACTCTGAGAAATTATTTTACAGACATAGAAAATTTAATCACAAAGTTCATCTGGAAGAACAAAAATTCAAGAATTTCATGGGAATTAATAAAAAATGCAAAAAAGGTGACCTAGCTATACCAGACTTAAAACTATATTATAAACAAGAGTCATCAGAAGCATTTGGAATTGCCTAAGAAAGAGTATAGTCAATCAACGGAATAGGTTAGTTTCACAGGAAAAAATATTCCCTGACTATAGTAATGTAGTGTTTGATAAACCCAAAGACACTAGCTTCTGAGATAAAAACTCACTATTTGATAAAAAAAAATGCTGTATAAATTGGAAATTAGTGTGGCAGAAACTAGGCCCTGATCCACATCCTGTACCAAGGTAAGATCAAAATGGATTCATGATTTCATAATAAAGAGTGATAATATAAGCAAATTAGTAGAAGAAAGGATAGTCTACCGCTCACTTCTGTGGAGAAGGAAGGAATTATGGCTAAATAAGAACATATTGTGGAATGAAAAATAGATAATTTTGATTGTATTAAGTGAAAAATGTTTTTATAAAAGCAAAATCAATGCAGGCAAGATTAGAAAGAAAGAAATAAAATTGCAGATAAATTTTTATAAACAAGGGTTCTGATTAAGGTCTCATATCTAAAATATATTGAGGATTAACTCAAATCTGTAAGAATTCAAGCCATTTTCCAATTTATAAATTGCCAAACAATATGAACATTTTTCAGATGAAGACATTAAAAACATTATTAATTGTATGAAAACAATACTCTAAATCATTTTTTATCAGAGAAATGCAAATTAAGATAACTCTGAGGTACTACTACATACCTCTTAGATTGGCTAAGATGGCAGGAAAAGATAATTATGAATGTTGTAGGGGATGTGGGAAAACTCGGACCCTAATATGTTGTTGGTGGAACTGTGAATGGATCCAGCCATTCTGGGTAGAAGTGTGGAACTATGCCCAAAGTGCCATCATACTTACTCTCTGATCCAGCAGTGGCTCTACTGAGTTTATATCCCAGAGATCATGAAGAAGGGAAAAAAATCCCACATGTGCAAAAATGTTTGTGGCAGCCCTTTTTTTAGTGGCTAGAAATTGGAAACTGAATGGATGACCATCAATATTATTTTTCTGTAAGAACAGCAGGATGATTTCAGAGAGGCCTGGAGAGACATGCATGAACTGATGCTAAGTGAAATGAGCAGAACCAGGAGATCATTGTATACGGCAACAACAATACTATATGATGATCAATTCTGATGAACATGACTCTTTCCAACAATGAGATAATTTATGCCAGTTCCAATGATCTTGGGATGAAGAGGGTTATCTACACCCAGAGAGAGGACTGTGGGAACTGAATGTGAATCACAACATAACATTCTCACTCTTTTTGTTGTTCTTTGTTTGCATTTTGTTTTCTGACTCTTTTACTTTCTTTTTTTCTCTGATTTCTTTTGTGCAGTAAGAGAATTGTATAAATATGTTTATACATATTAGATTAACCATATATTTCAACATGTTTAACATATATTGAATTGCTTGCCATCTAGGGGAAAGGGTGAGGGGAAGAAGAAGAAAATCTGAATCACAAGACTATGTAAGGGTCAATGTTGTCAAATTATCCATGCATATGTTTTGAAAATAAAAAGCTTTATAAAAAAGAAAAATTATCCTTGCATATATTTTGAAAATTAAAAGCTTCAGTTAAAAAAATATGGAGAAGAAGATAGAGGGAGTGAACCTTACTCTCATCAGAATTGTGTTAAAGAGAGAATCACACAACTCTCAATTGGGTAGAGAAATCTATCTTACCTTTCAAGAAAGTAGGAGGGGAAGAGGATAAGAAAAGGAAGGGTAAATTAAAGAATGAGCAGGTTGGAGGAGGCAATATTCAAAAGCAAAGCATTTTTGAGGAGAGGCAGCTTGAAAGGAGAAAGAGAATAGAATAAATGAGGAAGAATAAGATGAAGGGAAATACAGTTAGCAATCATAACTGAAACAAGTTTTTGAAACAAGTTTCTCTGAAACTTCATTTAACAAACATAGAGAACTGAGTCAAATTTATAAAAAATAAGAACTATTCCTCAACATATAAGTGATCAAAATATATGAACAGCCTTCAGATGAAGTTCATGTGGACTGAATATCTTTTCCTGTGAGAAAGAAGCCCATCTCAATATTCTCACATATGCCCAGACTATACTATTTGTAAAGAGTATTTGTGAAAATGGAACATGTTTGTATATTACCTCAAATCTTTATGAATCTTTAAAAAAACTCTGAGATATTGCTTAGCATATCTTTAAACAGATCTGGTCTGTCAAGTGGATTCCATCTTGTTTCCTTGATCCCTTCCTCTGAGTTTCTGCCTTTATTTTCCTGAGAAAGCCCCAATGCTGCATTTTCCCTAGAAAAGATCTGCTTATGATGAAGATCTTTGCTAAACCCTGTTCAAGATTGAGCCCATTAAGGGATATTTACTTTCCCCCATAGTGCCTTCATTTTAAAAGTGTCTTTCTGCTTACCCTGTCTAATTCTAAATGATTTATGGATTTAACTCCTCTATGGATTTAACCTGCCAAATAGTTGTTTATTCCCACTTCAGAGAGTATTTCCTTTCTCCTGATTAATTGTGAGTTTCCCTGGGGGACTTGCCTTTTTCTTGATAACTATATGCTCTCCCAACTTTATTTTATATTTGAAATTCCTGGTGCCTATTTTACCTCTTATTTTATCTGTAACCTTTTCCCCTAAATAAACCCACCTTTTTTCAGAGAATGGCCATTGTGAATTTCTTGCATGTTTATTTTGAACTAAGAATTGTTATCTCAACCTCATCAAAGTAATCAAAGCTATCTATAAGCACATATAAAAATGCTCTAAATCACTATTGATTGAGGAAATTCTGAGGCACTATCTCACACCTGTTGGATTTGCTAATAGAATAGAAAAGGAAAATGACAAACAGCAGAAGTCATTTGTGGAATATGAGATGTTAATGAACTCTTGGGCTAATTCTATAAAGAATGGAACTATATCTACAGGACGCTAAATTGCATATCCTTTGACAAGCAATACCACTACAAGGTCTCTATTCCACAAAAAATGTAAAACCAAAAGAAAAAGAATCTGTATGTATGAACATATTTATCACAACTCTTTTCTGGGGACAAAGAATTGAAAATTGGGGGTGCCATCAATATCAGAATGGCTGAACTAATTGTAATATATGAACATGATGGAATAGTATTGTAATATATTAAAATGATGAGCAAAATGCTCTCAGAAAAACCTAGAAAGACTTTCATGAGTTGATACAAAGTGAAAATGTGTCATGTACAAAATAACAATAACACAATAAGATGATCAGTTGTCAATGACATAACAAGTCTTAGTAATACAATAGTAAAAGACAACTCTGAAGGACTTATGATTAAAAAAATACTGTTCACACCCATAGAAAGAACTAATAGTGCCTCAGTGTGGATGGAAGTTTACTTTTTTAAAAACTTTTTTTTCCTTGAGGGTTGCTTTTTTGTTGTTGTTGTTCAATGTTTTCTTTCAAAACTTGACAATTATTTTGTCTCTGTCTTCGTCTCTGTCTCTGTCTCTGTCTCTGCCTCTCTCTCTCTTTCTCTCTCTCTCTCTCTTTTCTCTCTCTTTTTCTCTTCTTTCTTTCTCTCTCAAATAATGGGATTGTTAAGAATCATATAAAATGTTAGTTTGAATGAACAGATATTTCACTATTAAATTAGACACAATCTGTTGACATGAAAAAATATATACGCATTAACTATATGCATATATTCATATGCATAAATATAAACACATGTACACGTTTGTAATGTATTGGGTTGATGGATCTATGTGGAAATACATTTAATAACCTGATGATGGGACTGAAAAACAATACAAATATTTTGTAAAATAGTATGAAAATACAGAGTAAGAATCACAAAACTGGAAAAGTAAAAATGAAGAAGAAGATAATGACAATTCATAAGGTATTTAAAGAACTACAAAGCTTTGTTTTATCTTGGTCTCAACTTAAGGAAAGGTAACATTGAGCATATCTACTTGAGTCTATAGAATTACTACCCATAAGTATATCTCTCACCTTTGTATCCCCACTCTCTTTACTGATTCTCTATTCCTCAATTCCTCCTAACAAAATATAGTAAGGGACATAATAAAAATTAAAAAAAAAATTGTGCGTGATTACACTCATATAACTCAAATAAAATTATTTGTCTTCTCAATGAGGGAAGGTGAAGAGGGAAGAATGAAACTCAAAATTAAAAAAAAAAACAAATGTTAAAAATTAATTTACATGTGACTGCAGAAAAATAAAAATGTTACCAAAGAAAATTAAGATTTATGAAAATATATTGCACTCTGTTAACATTGACATGCAAGATTTGAATATTTTGGAGTAAATTTGCATAAAAATTAAATCATTTTCTAATTTTCTGTTTTCTGTTTCTTTTTCCTTTGTAATAACTTTTTATTTTTCAAAATAGATACAAAA
Organism: Myrmecobius fasciatus; assembly: GCA_023553655.1. Lineage (NCBI taxonomy): Eukaryota > Metazoa > Chordata > Mammalia > Dasyuromorphia > Myrmecobiidae > Myrmecobius > Myrmecobius fasciatus. The sequence goes on along the minus strand of JAJPUD010013888.1, from coordinate 25,727 downwards.
CTAGTTTTAAACAACATTATCCTTTTATATTATCAGTTTCCTTATAAATAAGGGGTTGGACTTCTTACTTTTATATTCTCTTCCTGTTTTAGGCCTATGATCTTATCATTTGCCAAAAACACATAGCATATTTCTCCATGAAGGAAACTGGAACTAAAAGACTTAGACCACAATATCAATAATGAAGATGCATTTAGTGGACATAGAAATAACACTTAGACTAGGCAAGCATATTGGATCGAAAAGTGACCAAGAGAAAATAAATAACTTCTGACCTATATGCCTACTCTTCTACCTATACAAAAGTTTACTTATCTATATTCTAATTGAAAGTATGTTCATGTAAGATATCACTAGGCAACAAACAAGTGATTTTCAGAAGTGGTTCAAATTTTAAATATCTCACAACTGACAGAAAGGTATAGAGGAACTAAGGTCTATTGTACTTATTCTTTGTTGATTATAAAAATACACACAGACTTGATTTGGCAAAGTGAAAATACCACCCTAGATATTCCTTTATCACAACATTTCTCTCATGCATATATTAATATCAAAAAGAATTCCTTGGATAATATAGTCATATAAATAACTGTATTCAATATTTTATTAATAATTGACAAAACTTAAGGCATAAAAAGAAAGATGTCTACTCATGAAAAAAATATTAGCTACTATGATAGAAGAGATCCAGTACAGAGCCTTGAACTTCCTATGGCTGGTAAGGTACTGTATATGTTCCTCCTTCAAGGTGACACTGTGACAATTACAACTAGCCCCAAGACATTGAATACCCTACTAAAAAGTTTGTTCTTTCCATTTATGTGGGAAAGAACAAGTGCATGAAAAATGTACTACCTTAACATGCATCTAAATGAAGAAACTGCCAAATAGTATATTAATTTTGGAAGACAGTATAAATGGACAGTTATGTGTGATCACAGTTTCAAAAGAAGGGGAAAGTATGTCATATTGCTTTTAGGGACTTGAAAAATACATTCAGAAAGTTCAAATTTATCATAACAATGTCTCATCTTTTGTGTTATTATTTTTTTCTTTTTGGCATTTCCATGTATAAGTGTGTGTGTGTGTGTGTGTGTGTGTGTAATGTGTATATATATATGCATATTTATATATATGTATCTTAAAACTTTTAAATTTCTATATTTTATTGTTGCTGCTACATGGCAGTGAGTTGTGGAATATAATTTACTCCTAAAAAAAACCTAAAGATTATTTGTAGAGGGATAACAGAAAGATTTTGTTATATATGAAAAAGCTTCATTATGTAACTGATGAGGAACTATGAAGAAGACAGAATTTCAAATACAAATTATATAATATCAAGAGAAGATAAGGTGGATTTATTTAATTAGGAGAGTTAGAAAAAGGCATAATGCCTCAAAAGTGTAACTTTATGATTGAAAGAAATTGAGTCATTCAGCATCCTTGTGATGAACTTTCAGATTTGGAAGAGAGTCCCACAGGATCAACAGTCATGTATGAGTTGTGATCTAAAATGTGGGGAAATCATTATGAAAAACTGCCAAATGAATAAGACTATGTACCCATTACAGTATTTGAATATTGAATACTAAGTGTTGTCATTGAGTTGTTTCAGTTGTGGCTGAGTCTCTATGATTCCATTTGTGATTTTCTTAGCAAAGATATTGAAGTAGTTTGCTATTTCCCTAACAACACATTTCATAGATAAGGAATTATGACAAATAGGGTTAAATGATTTGTCCAGGATCACATAGCTAGTGTCTCAGGCTAAATTTGCCCTCAGAAACCCCTGGTTCAAGGGCTAGCATGCTATCCACAATGCTATCTAATGGATATAAATAATATTGAGGGTTTTTGGGGGGGTGAGGTTATTAGCTATCAGTGGAGGTTATTTAAAGAACAATGGATCATTTATAATTTATTGTAGTGCGACATTTTTTCTATATCAAATCGTTGTTTGTTGATACATAGCTGAATAAGGCAGTGAGATGGAGAAGCTTGGAGAATTTAAGCATGCCATCTGTTTAGATGAGGATGTAAATAAACAAATTCACAGGAGGCTTCAACACTCCAGGAAATGCTGAAGTTAAATTTTGTTTTCCTTTAGAAACAGTTTTCCCTCTAATTTTCCCTATTCCCTTTCTAGTTATTTCCCTAAGTTAAATTAAATTTTTTTAAAGAAATGTTTCCATGAAGATCTTTGATAAACTAACTGAAGATAGATCTCTGGTGTGATGACTCACATACATTAGATACACTATCATCACTCAGAATAAGAGTATTTGCTCTAGGCCTCAAATGATGAGCTGCCATAGAGCTAGTTAAACTACCTAATTAAGAAAAAAAATATGCCCATTTAATTGCTCCAGATTTCACAAATTATTTTTATTTTAATTACCTGTGCTATTGGCAAAGTAAATTTCTAAAAAGTTCACAAAATTATAATCAGTGAAGTTTTACACGTGTTACCTTCTTTAGTGAAAAAAAATGTAGGAGGAGATTAGAGTATTAGATAAAGGGATATCTATTAATAAGCTTAAGTATAATAGTAAAGGTACTATTTTTTGTGGTCAGAAGGGATGAGTTCTAGTTCTTTGTTATATTTTTTTTACTATTTAATTGATTTTCAGTATTCTTACCTGTAAAATAATGGGAAAGGATAAGATGACTTTTAATATATTTCCTTATATCATTAACATTAATATTACACTCTTAATCACTTTTAAAGAGTGGTCAAGAGTAAGTCCACCCTTGGCTACCTGTGGTAATGGACAAAATAATGTATTAATAAATTACATATACATAAACTCCAAGTGTAAATTTAATTAATCAATTCTTCATGATATAAATTGACTAATGTGAAGTTATCTTTTTTTGCTCCTGTCCATGCATGTGGAAAGAAATTAGTAATTACTGGAAGGAAAAGGGGAGAAAAAGGAGTTTAAAAATATATTAATATATATATATATATATATATATATATATATATATTAATTTAGTGCCATACCAATCAAACTCCCAAGAAATTATCTTACAGATCTAGAAAAAATAGTAGCAAAATTCATTTGGAAGAACAAAAGGTCAAGAGTTTCAGGAGAATTAATGAAAAAAAAGGCTGATGATGGTGGACTTGCTGTACCAGATCTAAAACTATATTATAAAGCAGCGGTCATCAAAACCATTTGGTACTGGCTAAGAAATAGAGTAGTCGATCAGTGGAATAGGATAGAATCACAAGACAAACTAGGCAATAACTATAGCAATTTAGTCTTTGATAAACCCAAAGACCCCAGCTTCTGGGATAAGTACTCACTATTCAACAAAAACTGCTGGGAAAATTGGAAACTAGTGTGGAAGAAATTAGGGCTTGACCCAGATCTAACACCACATACCAAGATAAGATCTAAATGGGTTCATGATCTGGATATAAAGAGTGATACTATAAGTAAATTAGAGGAACGTAATATAGTTTACCTCTCAGACCTATGGAGATGGAATGAATTTATGTCCAAAGAAGAACTGGATCTCCTAATTGAAAACCAGATAGATAACTTTGACTATATTAAGTTAAAAAGTTTTTGTACAAACAAAACCAATGCAGTCAAGATTAAGAGGGAAGCAAAAAATTGGGAAATCATCTTTACATTTAAGGGTTCTGATAAAGGTCTCATCTCTAAAATATATGGAGAATTGTGTCATATTTATAAAAATTCAAGCTATTCTCCAATCGATAAATGGTCAAAGGATATGAACAGACAATTTTCAGAGGATGAAATTAAAACTATTGTAGTCATATGAAAAGGTGCTCCAAATCACTAATGATCAGAGAAATGCAAATCAAGACAACCCTGAGGTACCATTACACACCTGTCAGATTGACTAAAATGACAGGAAAAGTTAATGATGAATGTTGGAGGGGATGTGGGAAGGCTGGGACACTGATGCATTGTTGGTGGAGCTGTGAACGGGTACAGCCATTCTGGAGAGCAAGTTGGAGCTATGCTCAAAGTTATCAAACTGTTCATACCCTTTGACCCAGCAGCATTTCAATTGGGCTTATATCCCAAAGAAATCATAAAGGAAAGAAAGGGCCCCACATGTGAAAGAATGTTTGTGGCAGCCCGTTTTGTAGTGGCTAGAAACTGTAAACTGAATAGTTGCCCTTCAATTGGAGAATGGCTGAATAAATTATGGTATATGAACATTATGGAATATTATTGTTCGGTAAGAAATGACCAGCAGGATGATTTCAGAGAGGCTTGGAGAGACTTGCATGAACTGATGCTGAGTGAAATGAGCAGAACCAGGAGAACATTATACATGGCAACAACAATACTATATGATGATCAATTCTGATGGACATAGTTCTCTTCAACAATGAAATCTTTCAAACCACTTCCAATTGTTCAGTGAAGAAAGCCATATACACCCAGAGAGAGGGATGTCAAATGCGGACCACAACATAACATTCTCATACTTTTGATTGATGTTTGCTTACATTGTGTTTCCTTTATCTGATATGTCTTCTGTTTAGATATGATTTTTCTTGCACAACAATAACTTTGAAGATATGTATACATATATTTGATTTGCCAAATATTTTAACATAATTAACA
>JAJPUD010013887.1:22209-35964 GCA_023553655.1 Myrmecobius fasciatus | reverse complement strand
CATTCTCATACTCCTTGATTGATGTTTGCTTACATTGTGTTTCCTTTATCTGATATATCGTTTGTGTAGATAAGATTTTTCTTGCACACCAATGATAAGTTTGGAAATATGTATACATATATTCGATTTGCCAATATTTTAACATAATTAACATGTAGTGGATATCCTGCCATCTAGGGGAGGGGTGGGGAGTTGGGGGGAAAAATTTGTAACGGAAAGCTATGTAAGGGTTATTGTTGAAGAATTACCCACACATATGTTATGCAAATAAAATAAAAATTTAAAAAAAAAAAAAAAAAAAGATTCTGCTTTCAAATTTTATTTCTGATTTTTCAACACTTCTTGAGAAAGGTGTTACAAAATCAAGGTTAAAAATACCTGCTCTAATAGGTCCACCAATACAGTATAGCTGTAAATTGGAAAGCAATTTGGAATTTCACTAATTAAATAATTAAATGCCCATACTTTTTTTTCCCCAATAAACTCATTTATTTTTAATAACACTGCTTTATAAATCATGTTGGGAGAGAAAAATCAGAGCAAAAGGAAAAAATCACAAGATTTAAAAAAAAAAAAAACAAAAACAAAAAAAGAAGTGAACATAGCATGTGTTGCTTTACATTCAGTCCCTTTAGTTCTTTTTTCTGGATGCAGATAGCATTTTCTGTCCAAAGTCTATTGGGATTGCTTTGAATCACTGAACTACTGAGAAGAACCAAGTCTTTCATAGTTGATCATTGCCCATTCTTATTGTTATTGTATACAATGTATTCTTGGTTTTGCTTGTTTTGCTCAGCATCAGTTCACATAAATCTTTCCGGGTCTTTCTAAAATCAGCTTGTTCATCATTTTTTATTGAACAATAATATTTCATTACCTACCTTTATACTTTTACAGACATACTAGGTGGATCACTGGAATTCCATGATTCAGGAGATGGAGACTGACAATTTTGTGCAACTCTGCTTCACTTAAAAATCCAATTCAAGAACAATCAGTAATGTCTTTGGTCCTCTTTGAAAATGAAGGAAGACTAATGATGGCAAAAGTAGGCTAGTACACAGACTGAAAAAACTGGGCTGATTTTTTTGTTCATTTTACTGAACTACCTCCTACACACACACACACACACACACACACACACACACACACACACACTTTTAAAAAATTCTTTGCTAGAAGGGATGATTTCCTGAGTGGGGGAAGGAGAAAGGTGATGTAAAAACGAAAGATAGCAATAATTTTTTATAAAAGCAATTTTTAAGACACTTCAGCAGCAGTATGATTCTGTTCTTTTAATATGTAATAAATGTGCTTTTTAAAAATTTAGATTTATAAGTTTACAAATATTAAACTACTGAGAATTAATGATTGTTTATAACCTACTACTACTACTACTACTACTACTACTACTACTACTGCTGCTGCTGCTGCTGCTGCTGCTGCTGCTGCTGCTACCTCTACTAATGTGAAGATGGGAGCCTCAATCGAGTATAAGCTTTCCTAAAAGGAGAGCCTATAGGAAGGTTTCATAGGAACTTAGAGCAAGGTAGTGTTGATTTTTTCCTCAGATGTTATGGTATACTGATGCCTTTAAGAATAGAAATTACCACTTTCTACAATAATTAAAACATTTTTAATCACATAGGTTACTTCTTACATAGCAAAGTACAATTTTACACTTACAGAATCAAAACTGGAGCCAGAAAAGAACACAGAAATCTTCTAATCCAAATATCTCATTTTACAAAAGGAAACTGAGGTTGATATGTCAAACACAGGTCCCTGGCTCCAAATTCAATATTTTTTTTTTCTACCAACAAAGCAGATTTATCATTTTTCAAACCTTCTTTATGAGACCTCAAGAAAACCATATGTAATGTAGAGGGATATAAGTTTTCATTACTTTTATGAGAATTGAATCTATAAGCAATTACAGGATCAACTTCTAATAGTAGGTTTAAAAAGTTGATCCTTTTGACAGATAAGGTATGCAACATACACAATCATATAAATAGCCCTACAATGTTTGATAAATGGAGAAGGCTCATTTACTGGGAGAAGGATTAAATATTTGACAAAAATCATTGAACAGAAGACTGACAGAAATTCTGTTTAAAACCAGCATCTCCAACTAAACACCAAAATAAGCTTCAAATGGATACATGATTTTGCTATTTAAAAAGCAAACAAAAAAAAAAGCATTATAAATAAATTAGAGGAGCAAAGAAGAAATTATATTTCAGACCTATGGCTAAGGGAAGAATAACTAAATAAGTGATATAGAGGATTATAAAAGGCAAAATGGCCAATTCTGATTGTATAAAAGAGTTTCTACATAAACAACTGAGGAAAGATATTTTCAACAACTTTCTCTGATAAGTCTTATTTCCAAAAGATATAAGAAACTGATTTTAACATCGAAAGTAAGAGCCATTTCCACAATAAATAGCCAAAGGATGAGAGGCAGTTTTCAAAGGAAGAAATCTAATCACAGCCACCATATTAAAAAAACCTCTAAATCGTTCATTATTAGAGAAATGTGAATCAAAACAAATTGAAGATTCTACCTCAAACCTGACAAAGTGACAAAAGAGGAAAATAAATGTTGGAAGAGATATAGAAAAACAAGTATACTGATACACTGGTGATAGAGCTGTGAATTGATCCAAATATTCTCAAAAGCAATTTGGGACAGTGCTCAGAAAATTACCAAAATATGCATATTCTTTGACCCCAGTTCACTACTACTACTACCACTACCACTACTACTACATTTATACATACTTCCAAAGAAATCAAAGAAAAATGAAAAAATAAATTCTTTTATTAGAAAAAGGCTAAACAAATTGTAGTATATGAATATAGTAAAATGTTATTGTGTCAAAAGAAATAATTAAATAGGCATTTTTAAAGGAAGCTGGGAAGACCCTGATGAACTGATGCAAAGCAAAGTGAATCAGAAGAACAATTCCTATAATAACAATATCATAGTCAAAAACAACTTTGAAACCCTTTTAACTGATAAACCACAAATTCAAAAGAATGAAGAGGAAAGATGGCACTAACCTCCTGAAAGAAGTGTGGTGAACTTAAATGAAAAAAGAGACATACATTTTCAGACATAGCTAATGTGGGAGTTTGTTTTGCTAGACTATGTAAATACAAACTGAGTCATTTATTAGTTGTATGATTCTTTGCAAGTGACAATCTCTAGCTTGATTCAATTTCCTCTATTGTAAAATAAGGACATAACAATGGCACCTACCTCCCATAATGAATCAAGATTATATTTGTAAAATACTTAGCTTATGTGCTGAGCACATAGTAGGCACTATATAAATTCTAGCTATTAGCACAAATTTAATAGGGGAGGTTACTGAAAGGGACAAATATATTTTATTTCATTTATTTTGCTGAGGCAATTGGGGTTGGGACAGATAAATTTTTAAAAAATGCTTGTCTGAAAAATAAAAAAGCAAATTAAAAAATAAAAATGAATAAGTTTGGACTTTTTTTTTAATTTTTAACAATGGGCTTCTACTTTATTTCAAAATTCTTTGTAACTCTTTGAGATTTACCTTCTAATTATGCCTTGCTTAAATTCTTACTAAAATAAGTTTACATTCCCCCCTGCATATACAAGTAGGTAGGCAGAGAGACCAGCCAGTACTATACTAAAGACAAAAGAAACCAACTTTCAACAAGCATTTGTAAGCACCAAATATATACAACATGGCATGCTAGGTAGGCACTAAAGATGAAAAGATGAAAATATAATCTCTCAAGAGGGTAAATAGAAAAGAACAGGGAAAAACTATAGGAACATAAAAAAAAAAAGTTACAGTGACATGAGTAAAAAGGACTATTGGATCAAAGACCTAGAGCTCTTTCACTAGTCTACACTTTCACTTGACAGTTGAGAAAACTAAGGTTCACAGAGATTGTGGGATGTAGTCAAGGTCATTTAAGCAGTAATCACTAGAGATAGGATCTAATCAGTTCTTCTGACTCCAGAGAAAGTATTATGGAGAGGTCAAATCAAGAGCAGAGAAATGGAGGAGAAAGTAATTAACTAACTTGGAGTTCAGGAGGTTTAATGGAGAAAGAGACACCTGAACTGAGCCTGGCAGAAGAGAAGGGATTTCAATCAGCTGAAAAATGAAAGAATCCCTTCCAGCCATGGGGAGTGGCATACAAAAATATACAGAGGTCAAGAGGAGATCAGGAAACAGCTGGACTTCTGGTTTAGAAGAATATAAAACATGTGAAGGAGGCTACCACAAAATGTGGTTATAAAGGTAGAAGAATGTCATCATGGAGAGCTTTCAATACCAAAGGAGTTTACATTTAGACAAAAAAGACAATGTGATAGGACTAAAGCTTTCTGAACAATAGAGTTAACATGACAAGACTTGTAAGATTAGTTTGGATTAAATTTAAGCTGTCTAATAAGAGTTGATTATACAGGAAAATCTCATTTTTGCAAAAAAGATCAGTAACTAGGGCATTCTAGAAAACAGAAGTTGACAATTTACAATAAGAAAATAAGAAAGGAAAAAAGACGGTAAGAACCTGAAGATGCTGAAATTTCTCAGAAAGAAATCTGATTACCAGGGAAAGAGGGAAAAACATCTGCCATACCAGCTGAGAAAACGAAAAGAAAAGGAGCCACACCCAAAGAAAAAACTAGTAGGTAAACAGAATGAAGTCTTTGGGGAAGGACTTGATAAAAGTTTCCAACTTCTAGGGATTGACCATTCAGTCTCTCAACTTGAAAATATTACCTTTTCTACTATTTTTTAAAAAACTAAACCTGTTTTCATTCCCCATCACTGTATTTCTGCATTGGTGATATTCCCATTAGTAGCTGAGAATCCCACTTCAATAGCTCCTTTCTTACTTCTACAACAGTTTATGATGGATGCTCTGATTTCAACATCTCAAGGTACCACTAAAACTTTGGCAATTTGAGTATCTCTTATTGTCTTTTGCACTGAGACCATGAGTTTTGCTTTGCAAGCTTTGCTTATTCTTTCTTTTAATATACAAAAACTAGAAACTAAGTTTGGGAGTCTTTTAATAGCTATGAGAGAAAAAACTTAAATCTATTTCACTCCCCTCTTCATTTGTAGATTTGCAGAGCATGGTAGAATTATCAAAAAATAAAAGGGGATATCTCCTCTCCTGCGGACATAAATTTCCAGCTTAGAAGGTCAAAAACCTTAAAAGTCTCACAAGATATTGACTGTCTTTATTCAAAAATGATTTGATGCAACTTTTTGGCTGATCTAGCCTAGTTTGCTTTCTCTTCAGGATTCCACAATTGTCAAGGAAAAGCCACCAATACCAATGAGTGAACAAGCCTGCCAAAGAATTGTCCAGGATGCTAACATATTACATTGACTTTAAGTTCACATAATTTCCTCTAAAATACACAAAAAGGATCATTTTTTAAAAACATCTGTCAACGATTACATACAATCATGTACTCCCCTTGCATGGCATACTGGATTTGACTGGACATGTTTCCTTCTCAGAATGCCCATGTTTTCCAATTGTTCATACTTCATGATATGCATTATCACACCCTACAACATCGGACTTTAATCTTTATGTAGTTGGTCTAGCCAAATTCTAATACACCCAATCACTTAAAAAGAATCTCCTCTGGGGCAGCTAGGTGGCATAGTTGATAGAGCACCAGCCCTGAAGTCAGGAGGACCTGAGTTCAAATTTGAGCTCAGACACTTAACATTTCCTAGCTGTGTGACCCTGGGCAAGTCACTTAACCCCAATTGCCTCAGGAAAAAAAACAAACACACACCTCAACACAGAAAGAAGACAACTTCCAGAAATAAACTCCAGACATGTTCTTTGATTTCCAAGAACCTCCAAGTCCCCCTGCATTTGGAAAGTGATCAATTCACTGCTGCCAAGATATGTTTAGAAAAGCAGTGCCATCTCCCCAGAGAAACACTGCAACTGGCCTACATCTAACCCAGATATCCTTTAGCAGCTCACCCGCTTCCTCTGTGACAGTCAGACAGAAATTACAGTGACAGTCACTGTAATTTCAACTATATCTCCTCAGGAACCACTAAAACTCTTGGAAATTTGGCTCTCTATACATTCCCCCAATTCCTATCATTGCTCCCATGTCTTCTGTTTTTAGGCTTACTATTCTCCTCTGGCCATAGGAAATGTCAACATGTTGATAGGTCAACCACCTCCTCTTCCATTCATTTGCTGTCTTCATAATGGCTTACTCAAGATAAGCTTACCATCAGGAAACTCCATCATTAAGTTTAATTCAGATTTACCACCCCCACCTCATTAATACCTTTGTTTCTGCCTAAAAAAATTGCAAGCCAAAAAGGCAGAGCAAAAGACTCCTCACACAGCCTTCATTTGCAGAAGGCTCAAAATCCCAGCCATCTCTCTTCAGTAGCTACCAGCTACTTAGTTTCAGTGTCATCAGCATCATCTTCATCATGCCCTTGTGTCAGGTACCCTTTGAACTCCTACTCTCGCCCCTTTTTTCAGCTTCCTATTGTATACTGTCATCCCAATTAAACTGTAAGCTCCTTGAGGGCAAGGACTATCTTTTATTAGTATCCCTGGCACTTTAAACAGTGCCTTGCATCTACCAGGTGCTCAGTAAATGTTTATCTTAATCTTTTCTTTTCCTTTGGTTTCTATAACAACTCTCTTGGTTTTTCCTAGATGTCTGGCCATTCCCACCCATTAAATACAGGTAACTCCCAAGGTCTACTAAAGTTTTCTTCTGTTTTTATTCTCTGCCCCCTCTCTGAGTGAATTCTTCAGCTCTCCAGAGTTCAGAGAATCATTCAATACATAGCTGACTCCCAAGCTATATAGTCAGCACTCATCTGTCTCTTGAAATTAAAGACTGCAGTACCAACTACCTAATAAATATTTTGACCTGGAAGTCCTCTAAGTATCTATCACTCAGCCTTTCCAAGATACAATTCATTTTTACAATGCACTCCTTGTCCTGTTTCTACTGAGGTCACTACCTTCATTCTACTTACTCTGTCACTTTGCCTGTTAACTCATTGTACTTCCTGACCAAATCTTGCCTAGTCAACCACTCAAGCCCTCCCCCATGCATATAGCCACTACCAGATCAGAAACCCCCATCCTCCCTTGCCCAACATTGTAATGGCTTCCTAACTGGTCTTCTAGTATCCAGTCTCTCCTCTTTCAAGTCCAAATTAATATTTTTAAAATATTAATTTACCAAATTAATATTTTTAAAACACAGGTAGGTTCATTCCCCTACTCAGAAAACCTGAATGGCTCCTTAGACATTCTGCAACCTGGCTTCCATCTCTCAATCCAGATTTATTTCATATTACTTTCCTTCCCACATTCTTTGGGTTAATTAGACTGGTCTATTCCTCAAATTCAACATGCCATCTCTGGTTTCCATGCCTCTCCCCCTCTTCACCTGTGTCCCTTAGAATTCTTGGCTTCCTTCAAGGATCAGCTCAGGTCCCACTTTGGATGGGATGACTTTTATTCCCCTCACTTGTCAGTGTTTTCTATTTCATGAAATGACTATCTGTATTTATATATCTCCCTCACCTCTCAGCAAAATGCAAGCCCCTTAGAAGCAGGGACTATATCCATTTTTATCTTTATCTTCACTGCACAAATTGGAAAAAGATTTAGGCTCATCTCCTATCTGAATGATTCTCAGTGTTTTTTAGTCTCCTAAACTCTGGCTATGTGGGACATGGAAAAGGACAGAAAATTGAGAATTTCCAATATTACTGAAACTATTCTATACCTTTCCCTAAGATTTTTTGAGTTACTTCTATCCTTAACAGTCTAAATAAAATCATAACCAAAACATGTCTTGGTTAAGCAAGTTTAATTACTTGTCAGACTGACAGCTGATTTGAAGTACTGAGGGGAAGTGACTCCATAATTGTTCTGTATAATCCTATGATGGTGATCCCATGAATGCTCTCCAAATATCATGATAATGTAGAGTTCTGCATTTGATTTTGAGGTTTTTATGCCCTGATACATGGTCAACTTTTGTATAGGTTCCATGAACCACCAAGAAAAAGTAAACTCCTTTCTGTTTCTGTTCAATTTTCTCCAAAGATCTATCATACCTAAGTTTTCTAACATCCTATTTACCTCCTTAACTTCTTTCTTATTTATTTTGTGGTTCAATTTATCTAGTTCTGAGAGAGCAAGGTTGAGATTCCCCACTAGTATAGTGAAACTATTTGAAACTAAAAGATGTGTCTCAGAGATCAAGTTTGGGATCCAACAGATATGCGCTAATTTCTTGCAGAATTTCTCTATCATATACTGCTTTTTTTACATTGGCCTTTTAAAAAAAAATAGAAAACTAAAATAATATACAATGAAAGTTTAAAACTTCAAAGATCAAAATGTAACTATCAAAAGTTTTGAGGTATTGAAAAGTGTTGGGTATCAACCTAACTGAAAGCTGTAAGAATCCAAAGTCCCAGAATTAGTGTTGGAAAGGATGTCTAGTAGCCATGGAAACTAACCCATATTTACATAAGAAGTTCCTCTTCAATTATCCTTCATAGATAATAGCTATGGTGTGAGAGAACCTGCCACCTACAGACAAGAGCAAGCCATTGTGCTTTCAGACAATTATACCTGGTAGAAATCTTTTTCTTCCACCAAGCCTCAATCCGCCTCTCTGCCTGTATTTTCCATGCTAGCTAGGACCAAGCTGGACAAGTCTAACACATCCTCAAATACCTGCAGGCAGCTATCCCGTCTAAGGTTTTTCTTCCCTATTCTCTCCATTTGTCATCATCCTAGTCACTTTCTAGTGTTTCAACATTCTTCTGAAAACAAAGTGCCTTAAATATTAAACCCAGTATTCCAAAGGATATCTAAACAGATTTCCAGAGTACAGAGACTTCACCAGAAGATTTTCAGAGGACAAACTATTTTCAGTTAAGAAATCAAAAGTTTAGTGGCAGATAATTCAACAGTTTTTTCAAATAAAATTTTTTAAATTTAATTAAAATGGTCAGCAAAAATATAATTTTGAAGCTCAAAAAACTACAACTACAACAAACTAAAAACTTTGTATTATTCTCTATTTGACTGTGATTGTGATGAGAAGACAAAAGTATCAAAATTATCTTCATCCCCTTTAATTCGTAAATTTAATCAAGTATGAAAGCTGTGTTTTACATTAGCAGCATCTTACATTTAAAAGCCACAATAAATAAACACATTTATACAAATTTCCCCAAGCAAATTTGGAATTACAAGGGAATTTCAAGAATTAGTAACATTTTAAGCCTATTACCAAAATTAGAACTTTATGAGTTGGAATAAATCTTACAGGTTATTTAGTTCAACCTCCCAACCAATGACAAAATGTGTTCTATGATACTCCTAATAAAAAAGCATCCAGTCTCTGTTTGACTTTCAGTAATAGGAATCTCCCTACTGCTTTATAAGGAAATCCAGTTTGTTTGGGCAGCTCTAATATGTAGAAAAATTTTTTCTCACATTGAATCAAAAACTGCTTCCTAAATCTGACCTTTGAAGAAAAAAACAATTCTCTTTCATTAAATATCAGTCATGAATTGCTTCATAATTAATGGGAAAAAAAATGTAATTTCAAACAATCTTTAAAGTATCAAATGACAACAAAATATAAATGAAAACAAATACCAACAGGGAATAGTTTTGGGTAAGCAGTACTGTAAACACATAGCTCACATTTTCAATGATAATTCTCAGCTTTTTAATGTTGTGAGGAATCTTTCAGGTTTCAAATTTCATTGGTGGCTTCAAACACATTCAAAGTTAATTGAGAATCAATTTATGATGAAGTCAAATAATAGAAGTAAAGTGCTTTGTAAAAGCACTGTATAAATTTAGCTATTTTTATTACCAAAACAAATAAGCTTTATGAATCAGTAAACTTACTAAGTAAAAAGATTTCTCCAATATTTAAACCTAAAAGGACTAGAGTTACAATACTCTTAATCTTATGTTTAAAGGCACTTAATGAGAAAAAATATTTGAAAAGGAATTGCTGTTCTAGCATTTTTTCACAAATTCATTGCAGGAAAAGATTGAAAGGAGGTAACAAGGTTATTGTTTATTTCTTCAACAACAAATCTAATTACGAAGGCTAGTAAAATGATATTTAATATTCTATATGTATACATATATGACAGCTAGATATTATAGTGGTTTTAATGCTAAGTCTGGAGTCACAAAAACTCATCTTCCTGAATTCAAATGTGGGCTCACTTATTAGTTGTATGATCCTACACAAGTCATTTAACCCCCATTTGCCTTAGTTTCCTCATCTGTAAAATGATCTGGAGATGGAAATGGCAAACTACAAGAAAATCCCAAATGGAGTCAGAGAGTCAAATTTGACTAAAACTACTAAGCAATATACACACATACACATTTTTAAAAATATGTTCATTAGTCTTCTATTTGTATAGAATTGTATCATATCATAATCCAAAAATTTCAGCATGATGCTATATTTACTGCACTGTCATTCAGCTTTCAACTAATGCCATAAATGCCATTTGGGGATTTTCTTCATCACAGAGTATACAAAACTGTCCTCAGAAGAACAGCTTTCACAACTATGAGGCAGTAACACAGAACATAACAGCACTTTACACAGACTATCATCATAATTGCCTAACTTCCTTACCTCCTAGTCAGAAAAGTCACAAACCGTCAGACTGAGGAAAGAGCTACTGCTTTCATTTCAAATCACTACCTTTTCACTGTTTCTTGGCAAAAACATAATGCTATATGAAGCACTGAAGAAACACTTGCTTCCTCCTTCATTTAAGATCTTTTGCATTCACCATTTCAGAAGCATAAGAACATCTTCCTGATACTCAGAATCCATCAGTAATAGTGAAGAAAAGAGGCCACCATAAAGACCCTCAGACTCTAACCAGTTTCTAGTAGT
Organism: Myrmecobius fasciatus; assembly: GCA_023553655.1. Lineage (NCBI taxonomy): Eukaryota > Metazoa > Chordata > Mammalia > Dasyuromorphia > Myrmecobiidae > Myrmecobius > Myrmecobius fasciatus. The sequence goes on along the minus strand of JAJPUD010013887.1, from coordinate 24,974 downwards.
AGTTACAATAGCATTTCTCCATCTGCTGAGGACAGGACAAGGCTTTTACTTTTAAAATCTCATAGCCATAATGGACATCTTTCTTCATGACAAACTATTATAGGAACTTTCAAACACATTAAACAATTTAATCCTAGCCTTAGCAGGTTTTTAATATCTAAAAAAAAAAATTTTAAGTAATTTCAGCCCTTAAGAGTAATGAACTACCACTGATTACACAGGGAACAGCATAAATCAAAGAAATTAAAACATATGTATAATTTAGGTGTATAGTTTACATAAAGATGTTTAATTTAACAAAGTTTGTAAGTAAAGACCAAGTCTTCTACTCCATGTCCATTTTCTGTCTCTGAATTATAGTACCTAGCCCTACTCCTTAGCATACAGTTGACACAAAATACCCATTGAGCAGCTAATTCAAAATCTTCACCTTACCAAGTAGCATACTACATAAACAGAGTGGACTGAGTTTAGAATCAGAGAACTGAGATTATATACTGCTTTTAAATTACTTACTAACCATGTGACCCTGGGAAAATCACTTAACCTGTGCCTACCTCAGTTTCTTCATCCATAAGGTGAGGGGTTTGAAGACTAGTTGGCCTCTGAAGTCCCTTTGAGGTCTAAATCTATGATTATCCATAAACGAGGGAAAGGGATCCATATGTGCAACATGTAGTAGTTCTTTTGTAGTGGCAAGGAAATGGAAACTGAATGGATGCCCAATCAGTTGGGAATGACTACATAAGTTATTGTATGATTTATTCTATATTATTGTTCTATAAGAATAATAAGCAAGCTGATTTCAGAAAACCCTGGAAAGAATGAACTGATGCTGAGTGAAATGAGCAGAACCAAGAAAACACAGTATACTCTTAACAACAAGATTATTTAAGGATCAACAATGATAGACTTGACTCTTTTCAACAAAAGATTCAATTGTGATTCAAGGTAATTCCAATACACTTGGAATAGAAAGTGACATCCACATCCAGAGAGACAACTATGGAGATCAAATGTGAATCAAAATCAAATGATTAACACAAAGTAAACAGTCATCAATTATCCAAGCTTATGAGTAAGCCTTGGCAGTGTTAACTCCTCTAGGCCTTCTACAACATTATTTGGCTTAATGTAATTTCATAATAGCAATGACACAAAGCAATAGTAATTTGTATACATTATCTTCCTCACTAGAATGAGCACTCCTTGAGAATAGGGATCTTATCAAATTCATCTTTCTAACCCTTACACAGTGCTTCATATCTTGTACCTTCCCCACAGCAGATGCTCACTGTTTCTTAAATCAATGCACTAGTAAAAGCTTCAACATCAGACGTCTTCTAGTTGAATTTTTTTTAAAACATTTGATGATGGTGAAATGGATTTAAACCAGAGGATAGTAAGGAATCTGGCAAATTGCAGAATGTGGTCCCAAATAAATAATCATTATTTTGATGCTGTACTAAAGGAATTGAATTATGCTGCAAATTACAGCCTGAAAGTTTTTTTGTTTCTTTTTTTTTCTTTACATATGTCTAGAAAATATGCACTATACAAAAAACTGTTCTCTCTCAAGCCAACTTCTAAAGCACAGAAATGGATAAAGAAGGTCTATCCTATAATTTAAACTAGGACATTTGCATTCTCAAAAGAATTACATAGGTTAGGATTCCTTGATGGAAATTTTTAAGTTGTTCATGGATCAGAGATTTAAAACTGAAAGAAACTTAAGAAATCAGTAAGTCTGGCACATTCATTTTCCAAGTGAGAAAAGCTGAGGCCCAGAAAAATAAAATGAGTTGAGGTCACACAAGTAGTGGACAGAACCATATCTAGTGTTTCTAATACACCACAGGGCCTCAAACATGAGAGTTGGACACTGCTGAAACTTACATTCCTCATCTGTACCTGAGATAGTAATTGGTTAAAGAGAAACTTTAACATTTTAAGTTTAAACACAGTTTAAAAACAGAGATGAAGAATTATAGAAAATAGGACTTTTTTCTTTAACCAAAGAAGCAAGGAGCTTTTTTTATTCAAAAATTGTTTTGTCCAATGCAGACAAGATTAGGAGGGAAGCATCAAATTGGGAAATCATCTTTACATTTAATGGTTCTGATAAAGGCCTCATTTCTTTTTTTTTTTTTTTTTTTTAATTTATTTATTTATTTATTTTTATTTTTATTTTTATTTTTTGTTAAAGCTTTTTATTTGTATAACATATGTATGGGTAGTTCCCCAACATTGATCTTTACAAAGCTTTCCATTACAAATTTTACCCCCAGTCCCCTCCCCTCCCCTAGATGGCAGGAAGTCCACTACATGCTAATAATGTTGAAATGCTTGAGAAGTTATGCAAGAAAAATCCTATCTACAAGAAAAAAAAAAGAATCAGAGAAAGGCAACACAATGCAAACAAATGTCAGTAGAGATCATGAAAATGTTATGTTGTAGTCCATATTTCATTTCCCTCTCTCTGGGTGTATATGGTTTTCTTCAGTGAACAACTGGGACTGGTTTGAGACAATTCTTCGTTGCAGAGAGCCATGTCCATCAGAATTGATCATCATGTAATGCTGTTGTTGCTGTGTATGATGATCTCCTGGTTCTGCTCGTTTCACTCAGCATCAGTTCATGCAAGTCTCTCCAGGCCTCTCTGAAATCGTCCTGCTGGTCATTTCTTACAGAGCAATAATATTCCATAACATTCATATACCATAATTTATTCAGCCACTCTCCAATTGATGGGCATCCCTTCAGTT